>JBBYHQ010139684.1:0-26868 GCA_038382645.1 Spergularia azorica
GGTGGCGGTTGGTGACTGAGGTGGTGCGTAGGGTGGCGGTTGGTAGATGGGGTGTAGTCGGGTTTGGGAAGGGGGGAGGAGAGAGAAGGAGATTGGTTTTATTGGGCCAGTTGATTTTATAAAATATTGGGCCTATTGTTTTTCTGTTTTTCTGCTTGGGCTTTAAAACACCCAAAGGTACATCATATCCTCAAATCTAATAAAAAACAGAAGCCCAGCTCGAAATAAGCCCAGGGGGTACCATTCTATTCGTACCCCCGGGGTACGGTAGTATTTGCGTCTATCCAATCTTGACGACTTGACGTGTTATATTATTGACGTTTTTATTTTGACACTATTTGACTATTCTTTGAACAACAGTAACCAAAAGAATCAAACATTTCTCGAGATCGTATTAATTAATTATAATTGACTTAATCTCCATACTTATATTATGCATACAGTAAACAAGTTGGAATAGTTTAAAGTAGTGAATTGAAGATGCTTGTGGTATCCGTAGTCAGACTTTTTCATTTTGCATCTTTATTTCTTTTCGATATACCAATAATCAATGTTATTATAAGGTCACTTTTTAGATTAAGAATGCTGTATATACAATTAAAATAAAGTGCTTAAAATAGACGCGTGATTCTCGGTAAATCAGATCAGCATTTCAGATCAAGAAACAAATAAATTAAAAATTTAAAGATCGTAAACAGTACGATTGATTGCAAAACTCAACGTGATTTATTTGTGTTACAAATTAAAAAAAATATATAAATATTTTCGACGAAATATTGTTCTTTCAGATTGGATAAACCAAAGTGGTCAGTTGTTACTGTCTAAGATTACATCATATGATCATAGTAGTATATATGTTTCTAACTGATTTGAACTCCATTTTATATATGCTCAGTCAACTAGTAGTTCACTATCGGCTCAAGATTAGCTTTTAGATAGCATGTCATCTTTAAATTCATAATCCCAGCTTGACGTCGATTACGACACTCTTGAGCATCTGTATCCGAAAACACAAGTAGAAGGATTTCGAAATATTTATAAGATAGAATAATAAATGCGCAAAATGTATGTGCATTGAATTAAAATTCATGAAAATTCGTTTTGTTCCACGAAACCTCACTCCATCCCTTCCATATATTATATTATCACGCGTACACTCTTTCCACATCCCAAATCTTCTTTACCCTCACGCTACCGATGATATTTTACAATAACTCATATAATTAAAGCGACGACCTTCCTGAATTATTTTGAGACTAAGGCTAATCGTTGTACGAATATTACAACCACAAATATAGATTGCAAATGCATGCACATACACATGCATATACACATTGACAAAAAAAATTGAAAGCTCACTAGTAGACTTATAGTTGTTGTGGCATTAATATGTGGGTTGGGCGGCCAAAGAGGGACACCGGCCATTTGCGAGCTCCTTGAGTACACATGACATTCTTTCCAAAAAAGAAACACCTAAGGTCCACCTTATATATATCATGAACTTATTATGTAGATTATATTTGTATGTTACAAATTTCTGATGTCCACCACTTCCTTATTTGTATCTTTTTTTGTTGCATGATTATAATGTAAAAGTGGTAAATTACTGTAGTCTATGATGTTGTTATAATATTCTAGAAAGACATGTCACTTTTTCATAAAACTTCAACTCATAGTCTTTATGATTGCTCATTGTTAGTGATCATGTCATGATGATATGGTACTAAGGTAGCCCAACTTCACTTAAGAGGTCTCATTTGTTTTACTTTTTTTTTGTGCTGAAAGATAAGGATAGTTTTGTGGCATTTTGGCTATATGATGATCTTAGAGTGAGATTTCGAGCACTTACACGTTAGAGTAATTATTGTTTTGTTTGAGTAGTTTGCATATTACTAGGTCGAGTATCGTCGGGGCATCTGAATTTTCACTTGAAATGATAATAATAAGCGATTGGAAAAGTTGTGTTCATATATACAAGATATATAGTGATGAGATTTTCCTAAACGGAAGGAGGAAATTAAATGCACACTCTAGCATTAGACAAGAAAAAAGTGTATTTTTTTTCTTTGTAAAATAATAAAGAGTTGTTAGTTGATCTTTTTACCTCAAATAAGCCTTTTCGATTTATGAGCAGAAGATGTGAATTCTAATAACTAAGCCAATCAAAAAATGAAATACTCGATGAACAATGATCTGATGATCGATCAACTAATTAAGCTTGCAATTTCTTGCAAAGAATTTTCAAGTATCTACCAAAGATCAGACCAAGTGTTTATAAAGAATGAATGTGCGTAAGTATATATAGTATTATCAAATCTCTGATTTCTACAACAAAAGTTCACGTCTTCACATCTTCACTTACAAGTTGAAGCAAGTAAACCAACATGAAGGTTGCAAAATGCCCTCAGAAAATCTCGGCGAGCACAAAAAACGCTCCCTCATGCCAAACACACATCTTACATCGATGGGAAAAAATAAAGGGCCAATTCAAATAATCAAAAGTGTTAGCCAACCTATATACCTTTGTAGTCTCTACAAACATATCACCCGAAAATCGCACACAATCTGATGACGCTGTCTCATTTTCCTTTGACAGGTACATCGTTGTATCGTTGATCATCACTATACACATTATATGATGGATCGATCGATCTCTATGGTTTTTTCTTTGTCTCAATTATGATTTTTATCAATCATATTTTGTGAGACATCAACCCATGAACTACAGCAAGAGCCATAATGAATGAATGATCCATATTTGGCTTCATCTCCAAGCTCAATACATCATTTCCCAATATTACACCTTTTGTTGATGATTGTTTTCTCTTGATCTCTGCGGCCAAAACTCCGTCTCCTCGAATGATCTTGAATTCGGATTTTCGTACACAACCTTGAATCCTATAGCAAGAAGTTGCTTCAGATTTACGATCACCTCCTAATTTTACTTGACAAGAAAATCCATTATTTGCCTTGTTCATCATTTTCTTCTTTACTTGAAACCATGGCTTCACTTTCTTCACTTCATCACACTTGTAACCATTCCATTGCTCATTTATTCTCAACTTCTGAAAAACCACAATTTAAGTAAAATAAATTAGTACATGTAAATTTGTGTGACACATTATTCATTTTAAATTTATGCGCAACTGATCACCAATAAGCCAAAATCTGTGTCGGGGTATATGAATAATCACCTTGCGCAACAAAGTGCATAAGACTTTGCCCTTAAGATCCATGAGGAAAACTTGGCTACTACACTTGGTGTCGTAATTATCGATACGGTAAGCGACGTTGCCCTTAGAATCATAGATGGTGCAACCATTGCTACTCATCACAAGCGACTTCATCCAAATGGTGTACTTCTCTGTCTCCTCTTGATCAGATGAGCTTAGAGAACTAGTAGCAGATAATAGATGAGGGTGTACCTTTGGCGCCATAATAATGAGCAGATGGTAAAGTAAGAGAAATTAAATAGTTGTGATTTTGTAGTATGTGTGTGTGTATGATTGAAGAAAAATTGAGAAATAGCAAAGCTTGTAGTTGAAGATATATGTGGTTGGTTTAGGTTTAATGTGTGATAACTTTGAATGTTCGCCATATATAAAGGAGTGTTGTGGAAAGCATGCTCGACTATGTCAACAGTTATCCCCCAGGAAGCACCCTACCCCACACCCTAAGTTTATATTTTGGCAATTTATGAACGTGTATATTTTGGGATTTATGTAGAAATTAATTGTATAAAACAAACAAGGAATATTACGGAGTACTACTTTGGTTTGCTCACATCTAGCTAGCTAGTTCAGTTCATTAAGTTTCGCCTTAACTACATCTGAATCTAACATGTGTTGTATTCTTAGTGGTCGTTTGGTTGCATATGGGAATTTCGAATGCCCATGAACTCCCAATTCCCAGGTTGTACCAATTCACGTGAATTTCTCAAAATTGTTTGGTTACATGTAAGAATTGTAATTCCACAGGAATTTCCAATTACCAAGGGAGGATAGGTAAGCCAATTCCTCCATTTTGTAGGAATTGGAAATTCACATGAGTTCTCAATTCTCATGATTTTAGATAACCAAACAACTCCAAAAATTTCAATTCATGGGATTTTTGAATTCCCATGATTTTTCTTGGCAACCAAATGACCACTTAGTTCAAGTTTGACGGTTCTTTATCCAACTTTTCTGTTTCATTCTATGTACCTCTCCAATCAAGATCATTGTTTTGAATGAAATCAAACTGCTTTACTACTTTGATTTGAAGCTTAATTATTAATTAGTATGTGCACAAAAGGGACGGAATATTATGTGTGTATGTGATATCGTGATGCCTGTGGTATATCTATCTTTGTCAATGAAATTATTTAGGAATCATTTGAAAGTATAGTTGACCTAGAGCATCAGAGAAAGGAGAGATACACGGATACACGGCATATCTTCTTTTGTGAATGATTAAGTACTTAAGTAGTATAAAATGAACTACAGTTCCAGCATTAAAGAAATGGGAAATCGATCGAGTAATTAAATACTATATTTGAAACTCTAATAATTATACAAGGATTTTTCTAACGTATGCTCATAGGGCACATGATAAGACTCAAATTATTTCCCTAATTAAGTGATATTCTCCTGAATTAATCAATAAGATTCCATTATTTGTTTTTTCAAGTGAGAATATCACTTAATTAGAGAAATATTTGGAGTTTTATCATGTTAGAAAAAGTTACCAAGGTTTGGTAGCCATTGTAAGGAGAATAAATCACATCCATCCATTCATTTAGAAAAATCTGAGCCATCAATATCTTTGACCATAGTTTAGTTTTTCTAAAAGAAAAAAAAACCTCCACCGTACTCATCTCCCCTACATACCTTCCTTTTATCTCTCCTCCCTACTTCACCGGATGTACCCCTGCCCCACCGCCGCCAGCCCGATCTTCTCTGTCTACAGCACTTCCGCAACCATCATAATAATAAACACCATATGCCGTCGGACTGCACAACTTCTATTGGTCGGAAAAGAGGACTGCAGAACACGTGGAAGTGGGAGAATGGGGTGGGCGACGTAACTTCGACGGCGAAGGGCGAAATTCGTGGTCACGGAGGCGGCCGGTAAAGTGGTGTTTTGTACCGGTGGCGGCGGTGGAAGGGTTGCAGCGTGCACATCGTTGTGGTGGGAAGGGGAAGGGGAAGGGGAAGGGGAGGGGGTTGTGTTTATTAATTTTTTTAATTATTATTTTTCCCAATAGTCAAATTATGGAAGGTTCAGATTACTCGAATAAAATCAAGGGCTAGATTACTTGGTAGCCATTGTAGAATACTTTTGGAATAAAGGTACTAACGACGTATACCAATAAAATTAAAAATTAAAATAGTACAAAAGGCACACCCTAGTGTTGAAGTGTAACTAGCTAGTGTTGCATGTGATAAAAAACAGAAAATTATTATATTTAATTTGGATATAAATAAACAGAACAATGATCGAGTGTCAATGTGTCATATTCCTTTCATCACTCGGTAAACTAGATAACATTAAGCAATTAAGTTTTAATTGATAATATAATTTTGTGTATAGATTATGAGTAAAATGAGCTATAAATGAATGACAAATTTTATGTAAAATGGGTCACGGGTTGATACACAACCGTATAGAACTATAGACTATCTAGTAGGCATTTCGCTTTCTTCAATCGAAACATCTTACGTTGTTAACGAATAACATTACAATTGTACAAACCAACAATAATAACACCGAAATTAAAATAGGGAAGTCTAGATTATAACCATATGTTACTATGGTGGTTGTTATTATAATCAAAGTATTATTTAATTTGATCAAAACCAAGCTTCTCAGAATTGGAGGCTCTGCGTTGAGGCTCTGACTTGCTCGTCCATGAGTAACATGCCCAACACAATCACTAGATAGGATCCGATGAGTAATGAGTTGATCAGCATTAGCTGGCGAGATACGTACGTACAAGCTACCAAATCAAACACAGATGGTATATAATTGTACACCATCGATATATATAGATTTTCACGAAATTCAGCTAATATATACAATGGTTGTGTGATTGCATGTGAGAACTGGAAATTATACCAAGAAGTTTCAGTTACCAAATATTCGAGATATATATAATCACGACTTTATCTTGAAAACCGGAATAGCAAGTTTTCTTTTAACATATGATCATCTGATGGCTTTTTTTGTGTGAAATTTAGAATAAGTTTTTGCTATAATTTGGAAATGTCAAAAACCGTATACCATGCACGCCTCTTCCACACCACCAAAGGAGACTGATAGGGTTCATACAATTGAAAATCATGCTTGCATGTTACATATATGAAATATCATCAATCAGACAACAACATCAACACCCTAATAATCCACCAAAAATTCAAATAAAAGCAACATAGATATATATATATACCAAAATGGTCCAACGAACGCGACGACGAAGAATCAAGCAGCCATGCATGTTCCAACTTCTTTAAACATGCAATCCAAAAATGACCCAATTACTCGAAAATAATTGACAAGTCAATTGACTAGTTTTGTTACTATACCATGATTATAAGTCCCCCTTTGTTATCAAGAGCTAAATTACAAGCACAAAATTCGCTTTCAGGGGTTCGTTTCACGTATACTGTAGTTTGTCTAACACAATTGTAAGAGACCGGATAAACGCCACTTTACATGTCGCAACAAGTTCTAACATGCCCTCAACTTTTGAAGATGAGGCTACCGTCTCTCCGTGCGACCGACCCTTTAGATTTCTCGCTGAATGCTAAAAATCATACCAAATCTAATAATATTGTCATGCTTGCTACCGGATGAAATTAAGCAAGACCCACATTTGGAGGAGCCACTTTGGTCCCGAATATTTGGTATGTGGCCTTAATTGTAGAATAAGGTGACTACAAATTACCCTGAGCACATGCATATGTATGTTGTTTGTTAATTAGTTTGAAAGCATCCCTCATGGCGAAGTTAGTTGATGTTTAGTATTACGCTACTAGCTAATATGGCTCCACCTTGGTCTTAATTCAGGTTTTGACCCACGAGCGAAGTTACGGGTAGTCAGGGGTGCATGATCCAGATTCATCTGTTTTCAACGAATCTTATAATATTTTGTCGTTGCATAAAAAAAATTTGACGTGTGTGTTTCGTAATAGTTTGTTTGTTAATTAGTCCAAAAACATCCGTCATGGTGAAGTTAGTAGAATGTTTATGCAACTAGATACCATATGTCAAATGTGACTCCACCTATGGAAGTCAAGAACGGTAGTGAAGTTGGTAGATGGGCCCATAAAACAGTTTCAGTGGACAGCGTCAAAATGGGCCCGCCTAAACCAAGCCCAGCCCAAGTAAAAATATAAATTCACTTGCATAACAAACAAGGCAAATTGAGAATGATGTTGAGAAGATTGGGCTTGACATTCGGCCCATTTTACTAGCCCATAACAAAATTTCTGAGATGCAGATGGACTAGTCTACTCCGTATGAAACTTGTTTTAAATATGAGTATGTTTCGCCCAATTTATTTATTATGATCGGGCCAGCCGGACAGGTCAGACTGTAATCTACGTCCAACATATTGAATGAAGATCATCTACCCCACTTTGTGTTCCACTCCCTGTACCCCTCCAATCAGATTTCATGAAATCATTAAATATAAAAACTAAAATGAATTTCTTGAGCTTATAATATGGATTTCCTGAATTCTGATTGGAGGGGTACATGAAGTGGCATACAAAATGAGACAGAGGATCCTCATTGCAACATATTACATATGGAGTATAGAGTACTTCGACATCATGAACAACGATGATCAAAGTTTGTAGTTCGAAAATTCTTTAGATTGTTAACTTAGAAAATGGCCATGAAAAGGCCAATTTTTATACGGAGTATTATTTTTTGACACCGAAAAGACCAAAATGTTATTAGGTATATTTTCTTTGCAATTAAAATATAAATTATTTTATTATAGAAAAAAAATTGTTACTAATAATTTCACCGTTGAAAATCGCAACTACTGGTACAATAGAGAATCTCAAAAAAAAATCGCTGTACATAGACTCAAATCAAGCCCAGCCAAATACTATAAAGCATCAGACTTCCTACATAACCGGCCCAATAGTGGTTGATGTTGAGAAGACTGGGCTTAATATTTTTGTTGGTTGTTTGAAATTAATCCACAATTTCATGTTGAAGGTGACAGCATAACTACTTCCAGCTTCAACAAGAAGAAACATCCAAATTAGAGTACGTTATTACGTCTCGACGGCTCTTCATGACTCCATCATCTCTTCATCTTTGGTAGTTCAATGGATTTACTTTCATCAACACCAATCTTTTCTAGGCATTAATCAATTTTCAGAAATAAGTGTTGTTGGCACATTTATACGGGGTAATTAAAAATGTTAAATTTAGCACTTTAGGTAGATAGAAATTATGACTAGGCTCGAATTTAGCTCTTGGCACTTCCATACTTGCATCTTTCATAAAGACATAAAGTCATAAGTTCTCCATTAACTCATTTTTTGTTTGTAAAGATAGTTTGTTTGTTAATTTGTTACGCTACGGTGTAACCTCATACAAAACATGAGGATTTCTTTTAGTGCGTATATCATAAATTCATAATTCATAATAATAATAATAATAATAATAATAATAATAATAATGTTAATTAGCCATTTGAAAGTACGCACATAGAGGAACTTTGATGACCATGTCCTACGGGTTGTAGTGTTGTATACAAACATGAGTAATATTGCGAAATCTCTTTTGCTCTTCTATTCCTTACACTGATGAATAGAATGACCACAATTACTTGTCAAGAAATTCACGTGTTAGTTTCTAAAAGAACAACTTGATGTCCTATGAATAAAACCTCCATATACGATATTGATTAGCCATTAAAGCTTTGATATCGTCTTATATATATAGTCATACATTCGGTAGAGATTAGTTTTTATAACATTATTAAGTAGCATTTGTTGCATTGTTTTTTCATTTGTTCTACTATTATTCAACTTATTAGTTAGATCAAGAGTGCCCTAATTATTTAGTGGAAAACTCATCAGTGTACGAATTATAAGGTACATATACAAGTACAATACAAATTTACGGTCTAGTCAACGACGGCCAATCAAAGACACCAGAAAGCCACAAAGGTCCACTTCAACTCCACACCCAGAAAATACTCCTATTTAAATCACTAGTGTCTCGAGTTGTTGTGCTGAGAAATAATAGACTAATTTACATCTTAATTACTTTCCTACCGTTAATTGTCGGGTTTCAAGGACTATTTAATTAAACTCACCTAATAATAAAGGAACCTTAAGACCAGGTTCTAACCTAATTAAATCCCTAGTACTTTGGAGTATAAAATAGAAGGGCAAATGGCAATCTTCTTTATTCCCAATAATAGGTAGGAACCGAAAATGTGTGAAGGTATTAACGTAGAATCTTACCGATATTTGTTGTATTTCTTAATTAAATGTATGTACGTATGTGTTGTACTACTGTACTCAGTTGTACAATATTACGATACTGTAGTGTAATATATTATTTTCAAATGTCTAAAAGGTTTAACATGTTCAATAAAAACAACACAACATGTTTCGATAAAACAAACCGTGATTGCAAATAAGCATTAAGCAATACAAGTACATCTAAAACATGCATGGCTTAATATAATAAACTTGAAGTCTCTTGCTCGATCATTCAAATTAAGATTGAAATGAAATCCGTTGAAGACTTGAAATGGATGATATCTCCCACTACAACATTGAGAAAAGGATGGCTACATTCAGACTGATATAATAAGTAGAAGGCACTCCTGCAGTCCTGCAACTAATAATAAGTACTTCTCATGCTTTGCTTGGAAGCATTATGATGGACATCATGGATAAAAACAAAAAACGTAAAGTATTCTCTTTATTTTAACGGATTTTTACATTTGTATTATTGTACGGAGTATACTGTATGATACAAAAGTTATACATGTAAAGAAGGCAAAAAAATATAGGGAGTGCACCGTTTACACTGTACTCAGCTACTCACTCACTCATGAGAGAATACAAAATGAGCTCTATGACGGTATTTATAGTTTGTGACAGAGTTTGATTGAAAATTCGATATAGTAAAACCTGCAGTCAATATGTACGTGACAAAGAGATCAAATTAATGTTTTACCTACATTAATGTACTAATCTCTTGAACCAAAGAGGATGTATTCTAAACGCTAATGGCAGCTAAATGTCCCTAGTCATGATGAATGATGTTTCTATCGTGCACCAGAATGAAATACGGGCACATGATTACTGGCGCCAAATTCGGTTTGTTACAAGTACTTTGTTATCGCCTATATATGGGCTTCATAGTTCATATGGCCCTACTTGTTTGTTTGTTGGTTCGATTATCCTTTTTATTTCAAATCTTTTATTTTAGTTATATTATTAGTTTTTTTTTTTAAACATGAGTTTTGTATCTCCCCCTAAATCCCTTACAATAGTATTCCGTAAATGCAGATATAGAGGTGAAGATGTTACGTTGAGATACCCGTCAGGACCTTCGTTTTCTTAAACTCCGGTCAAAAGAGCTAAAATACTAACCAAACAAAATGAACAGTGAGCAAGCAAAATAATCAAAGCAAAATAGGGAGTTTTCACACTTTCTAATGTATCACACTGAAAATATGATGCCATGGGGATTTTGGTGGAGAATTAGCATTAGATCTTCATAGACCAATTTCAGGTTTTGAACTCAACTTCATTTAGTCCCCTCCTTAGTATTTCCGACACTATATACTCAGTATTTGTTGCTAATCTCAAGAGCTATATTTTTTTCGGACAACGTCTAAAAACATGAGCTATGTTTGTTGCTGGTCATATCCAATCTCATGAACTGTCAAAACTAGAACAAAGGCCAATGTCATCAAACACTTCACTGGGGTAATAGTTCCGAACCATCATCGTCGAAACGATCATGGTTTACCATTACTTGTTACATGAGCCATAATTAATGTCGTTCTTTCGACGGAGGGTAATTATTTCAATCAAGATTAGTTTTCTACACCCAAAAGATCTACAAACTACAAAAAAAAAAAAAAAAAAAAAAAGCAAACACATTCAAAGACCAGAGTGAAAAAGAAGAGAATTACAGAAAGAAAACGCGGAATTAAACATCTCATCATTCAAAACATTCTGCAATCTTTGGCCCATCACTTTTTTTTTTCCCTTCATCTTTATCTAATTTAATTAATTAATTAATCATTCTTTAATTAATCCAATGAAATTAGTCAAATTCATGAATTATTATTATTTCATAATTAACAATATTAATATTAAAATAAGGTTAGTTGTCTCAGAAAACATGCTTTTTGGTAGGCATAGTGACCTTCTGTTCTTCTTCCTCTCTGAAATCATCATTTTTCTTTCTCCTATCAACAACTCTCTACTCCTCCTCCCACCAAATTTCCTCAAACTCTCACTTTGAATCTAAGTTACGCAAAGTATCTTCTTCGTTACACTTCCCACTTCTTCTCAACATTTTCCCCCAACTCATTCTTTCTTTCTTTGTTTCTTTTATTTTCTGTTTTTTTTGCAACTTTTTTTCATTTTTGTCACTGACTACTATACACATTGAACTTTGTGGGATTCCCCCAAAGTTTCTGTCTTTGTTTTATCGAAAAACCCAACTTCTCCAAATTTGTCTCTTTTTTTTTTTTTACTATTCAAATTTTTACTGTGTTTGGATGAGTAATGAGTTCATATGATTGGTGGGTTTCTTTATTTTTACTGTAATTCAGTGATTAAATTTGTTGCAGTAAAAAAAAAAAAACCCCAAGAAAATGAGAGTATTAACATGGGTTCTGCTTCAATTTGCTATATTTGGCGTGTTTAGTACGATTTCTGACGCATTTGTATCAAATGAAGGTGAGTAAATTCTTCAGATCTTGGTAAATTTTAGTAAATTAAGTAAATTTTGATTGTTTGGTGAATTGGTGGGTTAATTTTGTTCTTGGATGTGAATTATTACTGCAAAGGTTTAGTATTTGTAGGAAAGAATTGATCTTTATGCATTTTTGTTGAATTAAATTTTACCCTGATATGGTAAAAAAAAATGTTGAATTTGGTGTTAGTTTGGGCTTTGACTGCATTCAAAGAAGCTATATATGAAGACCCGTATTTGGTTCTGGCTGATTGGAACGGGTTGGATCCGACTCCATGTGAATGGTCTGGTGTTACTTGTTCAATTGCCAGGGACCATGTTCTTCAACTGTAAGATACTGAATTTCTGCCTGTTTTGTTGTTCAATCATTAGTTGTTGTAGTGCACTTTATTTGTTTTGCAATTAAAGTTTTGGATAGAAGTGTGATTAGGAAGTTGTTGTTGTTGTTGGTTCTGATTTTTTCAGGAATATTTCTGGGGTGTCTTTGAAAGGATTTCTTGCTCCTGAACTAGGGTTGCTGACAAACTTGCAGGAGCTGTATGTTCGGAATTTTCGATATCGTTGTCGTTTTGAGTTGATTTATGTGTTGGTACTAGGGTTAAGGTTAGTCTAATGGGTTAGTTGCTTTGCAGGATATTGCATGAGAATAGTCTGATTGGGGCTATTCCTAAAGAAATTGGCTTGTTGAAGAGCCTTAAGGTGCTGGATCTTGGAGTTAATGAGCTAGCCGGGCCGATTCCTCATGAGATGGGGAACCTTACCAGCATTGTGAAAATGTATGGGAATGTTTGGTGTCAATATGTTATTTTGAATGTTTAGTGTTCTGTCCGTTTACCATTGGTCAGGTCCTTAGTCTGTTCTTTCTGTTGCAGAAATTTTCAGTCAAATGGGTTGACTGGAACAATACCTCACGAGCTTAGCGAGTTGAAGGATCTTCAGGAGCTTCGTTTAGATAGAAATAAGCTCCAAGGGACTGTACCCGGTGCTACCAGAACAGAATCATACTCGAAACTCCATGGAATGTAAGCTTTCTTCCTGATAAGTTGTAGCTTGTGGTTATTAAGTTCTCACACAACTCTTAGAATCTTCTGTTGCACATTAATAGTAGCTCTTTCACGAAGTCTTCCATGTTGGCTCTACAATTAGAAAGTAGAATAGAAGAAGGCTTTACTGTTAGGCTGCTGGAGCCACTAGACTGTTTGCGAATGTGTCAAGTTTTTCCCTTGAAATTTACAGCATAGGAGAAACACTGGTGCTAAAGATAACTAATTACCTTCCTGTTTCTAATTTATCCAAACATGAATGGTATGGAAACTATTGTAGCATGATTTTTTGGTGTCATGCCATGGGAAGTATTGAAGCATAGTCTTGGTTGACTTCTGAATTGAAAACATAGTTTTGCTGACATTATGAAGGATGCACTGTATGTGCCCTATTCGTAGATTATCCCATGCCATCCACGATTGTTCTGCTTAGGCCGTTATGCGGCCTTGTTCATGGTGACATTATTAATCCTGGTTTGGGGTTTTCAGGTATGTGGAGAATGGGAATTCAACAGGCTTTTGTCAATCATCTAAACTCAAAGTCGCTGATTTCTCCTATAATTTTTTGGTTGGTAGCATCCCGAAATGCTTGCAATATCTGCCAAGGTAGTGTACTACTGACCTCTCCTTTCATACCAAGTTCAGGGATGTTTCTCATCTGTGAAGATGAAGTGAATTCTAATAGATTTCCATCAACTTGCAGGATAAGTTTTCAAGGGAATTGCCTTCAGGACAAGGATCCTAAACAGCGTTCCGGCCCACAGTGTGGTAAGTATCTGGTGCATGATTTCGCTTACATTCCCTTCTTTCCACTCTTAGTTGAAAATACTAACAAGGGCTAATGGGGAAAATGGCACAGAGTGAAAATAGAAAGATAGTTAATAGAACCTGTTGGTGGTTGTACTGGATTTAAACCTTTTGTATTTAGCAAGTATATTCTATTGCCAAGTTAAAATTCCTCAAAGAGCAATTTCAGCTTTTAAATTGAACTCCAATTTCCGTTAAACATCTGCATTGCGAATTGCAAACAAGCAGGGACTGTTGAGACATTGGGCCCTAGCTAAATGTAACTGCAAATAAAACCCTTAGCTGAGAATGCCTGGAATCCCTCTTAGCTTGTGTACCTTATGAAGTAATGGGATCTAGTAATAAATAAAAATGTCTAGAGACGTAATATATTGTTGCTGATCTCAGGAGCTGCTGTACCTGCCAAAACTCCTTCGAATCCCAGAGTCAGCAAGAAGCATAAGCCTCCGGAGGACAAACCCAAGCATTCAAGCTCATCAAAACCATCATGGCTTTTAGCTTTAGAAGTAGTGACTGGAACCATGGTTGGTGTCCTCTTTTTGACGGCAGCTTTAACTGCCTTTAAAAGGTGCAACAGTAAATCATCTGTTATTATCCCTTGGAAGAAATCAGGAAGTGACAAGGATCGTTTAGCTGTATACATAGGTATTCTGTCCTCTTTGCGACAGTTCTTACAGTTTGTGTTCACCCTTGTTTGCAAACTTAACTTCAAGTTTCTTATCAAACAGATTCCGAGTTATTGAAAGACATAGTAAGATTCAGCAGACAAGAGCTTGAAGTTGCATGCGAAGATTTCAGTAATATCATTGGGACCTCCTCTGACAGTATGATTTACAAAGGCAATATGAAAGGTGGATCTGAGATTGCAGTAATATCCTTTTGCATAAAAAAAGAGCAATGGACTGGCTATCATGAGCTTTATTTTCAGAGAGAGGTACTGTTCTGTTTCCTACATTCTAGCCCTACCTTATCCAAAAGTTTGGAACATTTCATTCTCTGATTTGATGATACTTTCTGACCTATATTACGATGGCAGGTGGCTGATTTAGCCAGATTCAATCATGCAAATACTGCTAAACTGTTGGGTTATTGTCGAGAGGCGCCTCCCTTTTCTAGGATGCTAGTTTTTGAATATGCATCTAATGGAACATTATACGAGCATCTGCATTGTAAGTAAATTATACTTTCCTTGATATTTGTGCTTAGATGATTTGCACACTAACAAGTGTAAGGTTTTGCAGCTATGTTTGCGGATGGAGAAGGCTGCCAACTGTCTTGGAAGCGGCGTATGAAAATCATAATTGGCATCGCCCGTGGCTTGATGTATCTACACACAGAACTTGACCCCCCATTTACCATATCTGAGCTGAATTCTGATGCTGTATATCTTATGGAAGATTTTTCACCAAAGGTAGGCATTGACTTTGATAGGAACTAGTCCTTTTCTGATGGGAGTTTTCTTTGGGCTGATATTTCTGACATCTTAAACTGTAATGATAGAATTGTTGAATTATGATGAGTACGTAATTATAAAACTTAATTGAAGAATCATTTAGCTAATTCCTCGCCTTTTTTGCAGCTGATTGATTTTGAAAGCTGGAAGACTATTCTAGCAAGATCAGAGAAAAATTCATGTGCCATCGATAACAATGGTGCAATCTGTGTTATGCCAAGTTCGATAGAAGCACGACATCTAGACGTAAAGGGCAATGTGTATGCATTTGGAGTACTTCTACTAGAGATAATCAGTGGCAAGCCACCCTTCCGAAAAGATACAGGGAGCTTGGTAGATTGGGTATGTCCCCATTTTGGTTCTTTAAGATTGTCGAAGACCACCTTCAAGTTTTTCTACCTGGTATTGATCATTAGTTTTCTTGTTTCAGGCGAAGGAGTACCTTGCATCACCAGACGGGATACCTCATATGGTGGACTCGCAATTGAAGCATTTTGAATACGAGGACCTCAAAGCTGTCTGCGAGGCAGCTAGTCTCTGCCTTGTTCCTGATCCTCTCAGGCGGCCATCAATGCAGGAGTTGTGCACGTTGTTGGAAACCCGCATTGATCTTTCCGTGTCTGCTGAGCTCAGATCATCTTCTTTGGCGTGGGCAGAACTGGCTCTGTCGACATGATAATTGAAGCTAACATACTGTAAAGCAAAATTTTATATACTTCTCTTCTACTGTCCTTCCACTGGGTTTTCTTCATTGAAAATGAAGGCCATGTAAAGGTTTTCCACTTACTACGTAGGCCAATTATAGAAAGTTTAGCGGATGAAAAGAGTGCTTCTCATTGTATGATACGAATGTCGAGGTTTATTGCTGGCAGTTAATGAAGCAGTTTTTACACTCGATTTTACTGGAATTCTCTTTTGCATTTTCCATTTTTGCAGTCGTTGACTTACTGTGTGTCATTAGCCGGATGATCTTCGTCCTTTCTATTCTCATTTTATCAGGATAAGTGTCGATACTCCAACCCCAGGGCCTTCGGTCAAGCATTGAGCCCTGGCTGGCTCGGAAAGGTGAATTCAGGTTGAACTCAGAGCTCTGCTTACTGAACAAAGGTGGTTCAGTTCTTATACCACAAAACTAATCAAAATGTGCATTAAATGAAGATTCACCAAAAGAACTTGGACAGAATCGTAGATGTATAATGCTTACCATATGAAGTACATGGTTAAAAGTTCAGTTGTCTCACTAAACCAACAATAAGTGAATTGAACAAAAAAACAATATGCATAAAATACTCTGACGTACAAAAACAAGGTGTAAATATCCGGCAAAATTTTCTGGGAACATTGCCTCAATGCTTTGCCCGAGAGTAATGGTTGTCATTTGGATTTCTTTTCCCACTGAAAACAGCAAGGGCTTGTCTAACAGGAGGCCTGGTTGAATTTTTCTTATCCGTATGGTGACTGAAGATGCCGTTGGTCGCAAATATATCACCATCATCCTGTATTAACAGTTAAAACAGTTATATTTCTTATTCATATAGCAGCGTTAGGGTTCTACTCATTTTTGTTCTTTGGGGGGGCAGGGGGAGGGCAACAAAATTACCCCAGTGCTTCAAAGGTTCCTCCTATGGCGAGGTAGGGAGGTCGAATGTACGCAAGTCTATGGCAAGCAATTAAAATTGAACAAGGGAAAACAAAGACTCACCTTGTTAGAGTTCTTCTTTGTCTTGGGGTAGAGATACTTCTTCGAAATCTGATCTTCACGTAAAATGGGATTCTTAGACATAGCATCTCTTCCACCTTGGGGCAGAGGTAGTGAAAACTGCACAAGACAAACTATTAGTAAGAATGCAAGATAAAGATTTGTAGAACAGTTCACAAATTGTAGATAATACAACAAACATCAACAAATTGTCCTATCCCAAACTTAATGTTGCATTCATCACAAGATGACATTCAGGAATCATCGTGCACATTTTTCTTATAGAGATGATTAGTACTGAGTACGGAGTAAGTAGTATTGTAGTAAATATAGTGTGTTTTACAATAATGCCAGAGCTGTGAAGCATAAGTCGTTGCCATCGCACATGCCAGTGCTTCACCTCTCGTAATTGAGAAGACCAAACCCAGGGAAACGTTTTGGTTAAGTACTTAGAGAGTCTAATAGTCAAGGGATATAACTACTAACAGATGCATGGTCCACTACAAAATACACCTCCTAAGACATTTTGATTGACAACTTTACTCTTCAAAGGAACTTGTAGGGTCCTGAGTGGGAAGACAAATGATTCATAATGTTCAACCACAAACTAAACTTGACGAAGATCGGTCAATCTATTGTGGCAAAGTAATATTTATAGTAAGGTGTTCTACCAGACAGTTGAAGTTCCAGAACAGAAGCAATCACAATAACAAGGATTCATTATGAGAAAATAGATCAGCATGCAATTCATTGTTGACCCTTACCAATTGCTTGAAAATTTTGAGTACACCAAATGATGATTATGAGCAACATCCTAAACAAAACTCAGTGTAGTAGAGTACCTTAGTGCCCCGTAGAGAAATTCTTGGCTTTCGAGCTGCTAGCACGACCCCATTCTCACCGACTGTAGCAGACACCTTCCTTAAGGTACCACCATTGCCACACTTGGGACAAAAGATACGACCAACTTCAGCAGTTACATGGCGACAGACGTGACATTTGAGTACCCACCTACAAGAATAATAGCTTCAAAAGTTAGGAGATGTAGCAGTCCAACAAGAATGACAATACAACTTTTAACTACAGCTACTATCAAGTTCACGTAAAAAAAAAGGAAAAAAGAAAAAAAGAATAACTTCAAAAGCTGATAAGACAAAGTGTAGTTCTAGCTTCAAAGTTAACATTGAGCCTTAGTAGCGATGAACTTTACAACATTTGCAATGTTCCATGAATACAACATCACAGTGAAATGCAAAACAGTGTGCAGATTTGATTTATTGGTTGTATCACCTGTGTAACTCACGTATCTGCATTCCTCCTGGAGCCAGCAACCGTAAACCCATCTGCAGGAGAACATTTTGCATAGCAAAGTCACCAGTCACACACGCAACACTTGAATCGGATAAAGATCTCAGCATCCAGCTCTGTTCACTTGCATCATCCTCTGCAAATGAGGTATCAACACTTCCATTCTCTAAGTGATCTAATGCTTCATTACCCACTTCGTCATTACATTCTGTCACCTCAGGCTGTGCATCATCGAAGTCAGTGTCTACTGACCCAACTCTTAGATGAGAGTTAGTTTCCTCGTCTAGATTTTCATTAGCTGCCAATGCGTCTTCTTCAAGTCTCATCTTCTCCAGAATGGATGAGATTTCCTCACTTCCTTGTGTTTCGCCAATATGGCCTTTAGCCTCAGGCACCTCTTGTGACAGATGCATCTCAGAGGTGTGACTGTTACACCCAGCTTCAATGATTACTTCCCCATCTGTACTCTCGTTGGCATCCTGTCCATCATCATCTTTCAAGGACGCTCCATACATTTCACGTCGAGCCTGCCTTTTAAGAAATCTTCTATGGGTGCTTCGACTGACAGCGGGCCGAAAATCACCGGCATCATCATCAAATTGTCCTTGGGATGCATCAACCCCATCTGCCACCATCTTTTTACCTTCAATTTTCACCTCCCTCTTCTTTGGGAAATACTTCTTTGGCCTTATAGAAGTTTGATCAACACCATCATGATCCACAATAGAAACCTCACTACCATTCCCAACAGAACCGTTATGCAAACTAACACGGTCATCAGAAAAGGTATTCAAGTTCAGATCCTTCAAAGGAAGAATTCTTGATTCCGAATTAGGAACGCTGTCTGGAACACCTTCTAGTGCCTCCCACTCCTTGAGGTTGGGAACATTATCGCCCCAACCTGGCAAATCCTTTTCCGGCAACCTTCTCACATTCAACACATGGACAGGAGGAGGGCTGTCTCTAAGATGAGTAGTACCATGAAACTGAGCCTCCAAGGTATAAGTTAGAGCAATGAGCTTAAGATCAACATCAGAAAGAGTCTGCAAATCACCAGTTTCCCTCGCAAAGTTGACAACTGTTGGCAAAACAATTCAAGCAATCAAATAAAAAACCAATCATTTATAATTTTGTACTGTATAACCTCTTGTATGATATATTAAGGCGAGGCGCAATAGTTTCCAAATCTACAAGAACAAAATCCACCTCAAAGATTCAAGACTCATTTCTCAGTAATTTTATACTACGAACCACATAATATCACGAACCCCACCTCATTCTTTTGCAAATATCGCAAAATTAAGTAGGCAAACGTCTACAACAACAACAACAACAACCACCACCAAGCCTTAGTCCCGAAATGATTTGGGCCCCGCTAACATGAAACGTCAAATGTAACCATCTTGTGTAGGTCATAATTAAGTAGGCCAACCTCTAAATAGCCAAAATCCAGTAATCAGCAAACACAATTGCGATTAACAAAACTCCACCTACAAACTTCTGCTAATCAAGCATTACACGCCAAATCGATTATAATTAAGAAACAAACATTCCAGCAATAATTAAGCACCAGCACCATTGTTCCAACTTCCAATTACTCCCAATTTCCACAAAATCTAACAAAAATGAACAAAAACCCACCTCAAATACTGCCTCAAAAACCCTAATTTCAACTGGCAAACCATAAAAACCAAAAAATTCAATAAAACTTCAGCTAATCAAACATTATACAACCAAAATCCAGTAATTAGCAAAGACTCCATTATTAGCGCAATTCCAATCACTAAAATTTCAGAAAAGCCGCAAAATCAATCTTAAAAACATATCAGCTCCATGGCTCCAACTTCCAATTGCTCACCAAATCCACAAAATTCAACAAAATGGACAAAAACCCACCTCAATTACTACCTCAAAAACCCTAATTTCAAACCGTGAAACCACAAAATCCACAAAAATTCAACAAAATGAACAAATCCCACCTCAAATACAACCTCAAGAACCCTAATTTCAAACTGAGCAACCATAAAATCCACAAAAATTCAATAAATATGAACAAAAACCCACCTCAAAACCCCTAATTTGCAAACTGGGCAATCACAAAATCCCCAAAAAATCAAATCAAAATAAAAAAGTTCAAACCTTTCTTAAGAGAATCAGGGGTAGGTTCCATGGTTTGAAGAGAAAAGGGGAGAAAAGACATGCGATGTCGGGAAGAAGGGTCACGAATTTCAGCAAGAACTTCGTAAACAGAAACAAACTTGTCGGCAAAAGTGTGGAGTCTGTCTCCTCCTTGTATGATCGCGTTGGCGTCGACGACTGCGACAGCGATTCCCTTTGTCGAGTTGCATGGTTGGATGAGCTTGTTGGTTGTGGTGGAGGAGGAGAGAGATTCGTTTGTTGGGGTTTGTTGTGTTGGAGTTTGCTTCACTATGTTCGACCAACATGGTGTTGGTGTTGGTGTTGGTTGGGGGGTTGCCATTGCTGTGTTGAGTGAAGAGGAAGCTTTTTGGGTGGGAGGAGAGAGAAGGGAAGGGAAGGGGGTGTGTGATTGATAAACCCTAATTTTTGATGGGTTGAGGTTTTAGGGGAGTGAGGAAATGAGTGCAATTGGGATTACAATTGGGAAACGGCGTCGTTTATTGATTTCATTTTTCAGACTTTGTGATTTAGGGTTCAAGAAAGACTAACCAATAACCATCAACAAACTTGTTTTCTTTATCTTTTTGGACAAATTTCACCGTCGTTATACAAACCATAGAAATATGGTGGAGTCGAGTGGAGTATAATTTATTGAAAAGAAAAGTGTTTTTTTTTTTTTTTTTCTCTTTCCAGAAGGCTTGTCATCATCTCTCAAACGTGTATGAGAGATGGTGATGGAGATGGAGAGCTACAATAATAGGTTAGACCATTAGATACTTAGAAACAATCGACTTAAAATATGAGATATTCTTTGGTCATTTCAACATTTTGTTGTAACTAGTTTCAATCAAGTAGCAATTTTACTAAGAAAAACACTTGGTATAGGTAGGGCTTTCTTCTGCTACTAACTTGATAAATACTACTCCGTATTCCCCCTTCCAAACCCAATCAAGACACAACACTAAAAAGTACCAACACTTTCGCTCTTACCTACAATATTTTCTTCAATCCGTACAAATTCCTTCTCCTTATCTCATTTGTTGATAAGAATTGCTTCCCATTAACATCAAGACTTGACAACACCATAACGTAGAGCGATCTTATTTTTAAAGAAAAACACTCTAGGAAGTCGTGTTGCGGCTACTCTAATCACTTTGTTTTAGTCCATTTAGAATATTTAATTTTTATTTTCTTTTAGGGTAGTTAGAGTAAACATCACTATTCAATCTATACAGAGGATCAAGGTTGGCCTAGTGGTTAGGAACTCAACCTGCCTGGGAATTGTCTCGGGTTCAAATCCTCATACCCCAACCCCGCAGCATTAGCTGCTCCTTTGTACAAAAAAAAAAAACTATTCAATCCATACAATGTGGGTTCCCATAGAAGTAGGATACAAGAATATCACATAAACAAGCAACTCCAGCACACTTTTTGCAGAGCTCATGATCTGCACTGTGCCCACAACCAAAAGCCCATTGAAGGCCACCGTAGGGTCCCAAAAGAATGGGTTTGGGTTAAAATCAACCTAACCCAGCCCCTTTACAACCACAAGATCTACACTTTTGGAACAAACAAACATTAAACAAACCAACCTACTAAATTCGATTTTAGGTCCGTTTTACTCAGCTTTGCTTGTTTTGCACCTCAAGCAGTCTTTTTCTTTAAATCTCTGCACCATCAGCATTGCATGTCTGACAACCCCTCCCCTTTGCAATTCTCAGTTGGCAGCCCATACAACCTCGGAGAAGACATCTTACATCGACGAAATAAAAGAGCGTGAGTTACTTCTCTTTATTGCCAAGTAATTTTACGATAATATATGAGTACTCGTATGGTTTGACAATCGAGTGGTATACTTATCGAGTTATCGTCCTCTGTCGACGAAACTATATGACTAGACCTTTCTATTTCGCTGGCCCCATGTGGCCAGGGTAAGAGGATCTATCACATTCACATACAACACTCCTGAAAATGAAAGCCTACTTAATTTTAGTATGATGTAAAACTAGCTAAGCTGTCCGAAATAAGAAATGAAGTAAAAAACTTGTATAGTAAGATGTTGCTATACGACTACTACTAGTCTACTGCTGTGTGTTTTATGCATCTGAGCGCTTTGAATGCTTCACATGCACAAAAGTTACTGGACACTAGCTTTGTAAAGCCCTTTTTCACATGGCAGCAGGTGCTTGATCACTTGATCAGGAATTCTTGATCTACATTTTTATTCGCATGTTACTAGTTAATATGTTCACCTAATGCCAAGTAAATCTATTAATCAGCCGAATTTTATTTGGGGTAGGGAAGCAATCGACCTAGTTTTTGCACTAAGATTAATTCCGTGGAGATTAATATATATGAACACATTGGCCGGCACGACTGCAACATATATAGCCAAGGCCCAAGGGCCATGAATAGGTGTATATCGTGAGTTTAATTTGCAAAATTGATAACACATCAATGACGAGTACTTGACACAAGAGTATTCACTCATAAATTTATAGGTACCAACGTGCTGTAAAGTTTAAAATGATCTATATTAGGCACGTACCTATAAATTTCGTTTATAAAACCCGTGAGTCGTGACCAATTTTTCCTCTTTTATAATGGACTTTCAAAAACATTAAAAATGTTTTATTCAACCATTGCCTTAAACACGATTAATAGAGGTCTTAAACTCTAAAAATTAAGTGCAAATTAATAAAATGTACTACTCTACTTAAAAACTTCATCAATACGACCAATAGAATACAGTCAAAGCGACACCAAAATACACACTGAGCAGTCACTAGTAGAGTACAGCTACACCCAATCCAATTCCACACCCTACGCAATCACATTCACTCCTCTACGCTCATTCACGTGACCATGACCCACGTCACGTGATCCAACGCCGCCCTTATCCAACCTTCCCCTACATCCGCCCACACCCAATCCCTCCCCCAAAAAACCCAAAAAAATAAAATTCAAAAATCAAAATTCAATTTTCCCCCTTAAAACCCGATTTTCACTCCTCAAAAAAAATAAATAAAAAAATCCCCATTATATAACCAACCCCACACCACTCTCCACATTTCCTCTCTCTCTCTCCAAACTCCCAAAACCCTCACACTCTCTCCACCTCTAAAATCCCCAAACTACCCTCATCTTCTCGGACACGCCACCCTCAAAATGAGAGAAATCCTTCACATCCAAGGAGGGCAATGTGGTAACCAGATAGGTGCCAAGTTCTGGGAAGTGGTCTGCGCTGAACACGGGATCGACTCAACGGGTCGTTACTCGGGCGAGTCGGACCTCCAACTCGAGCGAGTCAATGTCTACTACAACGAGGCCACTTGCGGTCGGTTCGTTCCTCGGGCCGTACTCATGGACCTTGAGCCCGGTACCATGGACTCGGTCAGATCCGGCCCGTACGGTCAGATTTTCCGACCCGATAACTTCGTTTTCGGACAGTCCGGCGCCGGGAATAACTGGGCCAAAGGTCATTATACTGAAGGCGCTGAACTTATTGACTCTGTGCTTGACGTCGTCAGGAAGGAAGCCGAAAATTGTGACTGTCTTCAAGGTTTATTTTTTTTCTCTCTCCTCTTTTTTTTGTTTAATTTATTGATTTGTAAAATGAAGATCTGATAAAAATTGTTTGATTATGATTTTTGGTTTGGAAATGTGTATCTTGTTGGAGAAGTTTTTGGTTGATTTTCTGGTTTTGACTCTGAAAAAAAAGGATGAATGACGTGTTTTGATTTTTTTTTTTTTTAATTTTCTCTTGATTGTAGAATTGTTAGGTTTAATCGGAAGATTTTGAGGCGTGTTGAAGAAGTATTGCTTGATTTTTTTTTTTTTTTGATTTTTGGTTTGGAAATGTGTGTTATGTCTTTTGTGGTTGAAGGTGTATCTTGCTGGAGAAGTTTTTGGTTGATTTTCTGGTTTTTATCTGAATGATATGTTTTTGTTTCTCCTGATTGTAGAATTGTTAGATTTAATTTAACCAGAAGTTTTTGAGGCGTGTTGAAGAAGTTTGTGTATTTCTTCGTAAGCGGAGAAGAATGTTGAAATGTTGTTGAATTGTGTCAAAGGTTTTTTTTAGGTTTAACGCGGATTTATCTCGTCATTTGTTTTTAGGATTCACAAGTGATTTTGAGTAAATTTGGGGGTTTTTTTGACGAATTTTCGAGTATTATTGTGCTAGACTTTTCTGCTATGAAATGTAATTATGTATGTTTTGGGAGTTTGATGCGGAGTATGTGATTTTAATGGTGGGATTGCTGAAGTAGCGTTTCAATTTTCGTCACGCTTTTGGGTTGAACGATTTTGTGAATCGTGAGTGCTTGTAATTGTGAAGTTTTGTTTGAAATCCGGTCTTCTCTTCTGAAAGTTTACGTTCCTGTTTCGTAGTGATTTGTCTCACTGATGCTCTACGCGTAGTAAGAACTTCTGTAAATCTTTGATGCATGGTGTTTCATTCAATAGATTTGGACTTGTAATAATTCATCCAGTTCTAATCTTTAGTTTTTCTAGAGACGTTAAATTTCTGATTTACATAATGAAGCAGTTAAAACGTTTTGTGCTGGATGTACGACTAGTTCATTGATTTGGTTATGATAGTGCTATATGCTACTTTGAAATGTTTCTGTCAATGCTGCTAATCTGCTATTGTTCCAGTGTCGATTTCTTTTTCTTAGGTCTGTTGTTCTTGTCCTATAAATCTAGAATTGGCCAGACACTGTCTTCAGATCTTAGATTAACGGATTAACCTTCTTACTTATTGGCTGACTTATTATATCAAATGTGTTAAATTCTCTTGGGCTGTAATGCAGGATTCCAGGTATGCCACTCTTTGGGAGGAGGAACCGGTTCTGGTATGGGGACGTTGTTGATATCAAAGATCCGAGAGGAGTATCCAGACAGGATGATGCTCACCTTCTCCGTCTTCCCATCACCCAAGGTATCTGACACAGTGGTCGAGCCCTACAATGCTACTCTTTCAGTCCACCAGCTTGTTGAGAATGCTGACGAGTGTATGGTGCTCGACAATGAGGCTCTCTATGACATCTGCTTCCGCACTCTCAAGCTCACCACTCCCAGCTGTAAGCTTCATTTCCCCGATCTTTTTATCTTTTAGTAAATGGTGAATTATCTATTGATCTTGTAGCCTGTAGTGAATCGTTGTAACGTGTTACTAACTGTCTTGAGCAAGTTGGTTCCTCTAATTTCCAGGAGATTTCTAACTTGAATGCTAAATTGCTAATCCTGTCCACTTACTTACTGTAGTTGAAGTAGTTCACTCCCAACTTTTATGAGTCAGAATATTTTGATTGTTGTGTGCTGTATACATTTTGTGGCCCTTTGCACATGGTTCCAGCAGTATAAAATGTCTGGATATTGTTCCTCACCAGATGGGTCTTGCAGCTTTCCAAGTAGAAAGAGAAAGATGTTTGAAACTTAGAATATAGAAATATCTGTTTGTGTTTGCTGTAAGGTATGGGAGTTGAGGATGAAGGATCCAGAAATCGACTTTGTGCTTTGTTCTTGCGTTATACAGTTGTGATTCCACATGGGTCTTGCTGATACAACGGTCATAAACGGATAGACCAACCACTAGCATTAGGAACAAAGAAATCAATTCTTTGCTCTTTTTTTTTTTTGGGACCCTGTGTTTTTTGTTTGCACATAGCAGGAGTTATCATTGTTTTTGATTAGCAAATGAATCACCAGATTTATTCCCTACCTTACTAATTAATCATCAACAAGCTGGGTTATTTATGTTGGGTACTGGTGTCTTATACTATATTGGAATTAAGTCCCATCAGTATATAAAATATGATTATCATTGCTGTTAAGAATCTAAAAATGGTGGAACTCTGTACTCAAGTAGGATTTTTTTTTTGTTTGTTTGATCATTGGTTTGTTTATTCTTTACTCCATCTTAAATTAATAGTAGTATACTCCGATTCTTTGACTCGTTGACTGAGCATACTTTATAACTACTCTTGGACCACAGTCCACAGACCAGTAGGTTCAACAGACAACATTTGCAGATGAAGCAATATTGAGATTGTGAGAGACTGAGAGGTTAGCTAGTCTGTCAGCATTTAGTAGAGAGCATCTATACGCTGTTAATCATTACTCGGAGGTGTTGCTTTGAAAACGAACTGTGGTTTTATTTTTGGAATTCAAGAAGTTTATATTGAGGCATTATTCTTTTTCTTGTTGGCTTCAAATCCGTTTATCTAATTACTGATTTGGACTGTGAGTCCATGATGAATATGTTTACACCATCTCTTCCATTCTCGTCTTGTGTACCCAATCCATACTTGTAAGTTGGCTACATAGGACATTAGATAAATCACCTGTATCTACTATGACGTTTATGTTGGTCCATGCCATAAGGTTGTGATCTATTTCTGATAAAGCTGTTTTGATTGTGCAGTTGGAGATCTCAACCATCTTATCTCTGCTACCATGAG
>JBBYHQ010139895.1:0-26865 GCA_038382645.1 Spergularia azorica
TCAGTCATTGTTAACCAATTTTCGCTCATTATTTCTCAATTTTCACTCATTATTTTCCAATTTTCACTCATTATTTCTCAATTTGCACTCATTATTTCCCAATTTTCACTCATAATTTTCGCTCATTACTGTTCATGCGTGAACAGTAAACTGGGGGGTACGTAACTCTAGGTACCCCCGGGGTACCTAATAATTTGCCATGTTATGGTAATATTAGAAAGTAACGTTTGTTTAACTTATCGAAGGTACAACATTGTTTACGTAACACCGATAATATCAAAGGTATTCCTTAACATGTAGCTTATTGACCTTATCTATGTGACTATGTTACATATAACAGTGGGTCCCACTTTGCTGTTGTTCGTGGCCCACTTTGTCGAGAATGGGTATACGAGTACTGGAGTTTGGAGGGGATGGGTGGTGAAGACTAAGCCTAGAAAGCCGGTTCAGAAATGGGAAATGGAATGGGATTAGGAATGAGAATGAGAATGGGGAGGGAAAGAAAGTGTAGAAACCGAAAGAATTGAGAAAGAAGAAGAATGAAAGGGTTTTTTGTGGGGTTCCACGCCTGAACACAGGAAACTTCACCTTGTGTCGTGGAACAAAGTTACTGCTTCCATTAACTTGGGAGGACTTGGTATTCGGTCAGCCAAGCTGATGAATTCAGTCTTAATGACAAAATTTTGTTGGTCCTTGAACTGTAAGAAGAACTTGGGCTCAGATGTCTATTATAACAAATATATTAGAGGTCGTGAGGAGCCTTTGGCTTTTAAAAAAGGTTCTTACATATGGCAGAATCTAGGGAAGGCTGGGAACTTTTTAGAGAAAGTGCGGAATGGACAATTAGTACGGGAAAGACGATAGATTTTTGGGAGGATAACAGGTGTGGTGTCAGGCCGTTGCGTGAAAAATTTAATGGTCCTTTGCCTGCTTCTCTCTGTAATATTTCTTTGAAAGATTTTAAAAGAAATGCTAACTTGATTACCGCTCCCTTGTTTTTTGATTTGGATGTGTGTAATGCAATCCTAGGGGCTGCTACCCCTGATTTTGGATCTGACCTTCTGTGTACTAACCTGGCTTTAGGGAAGTTTTTTGACACTACGGATCTTTATGAAAGAATTTGGAAAAAGAATAATCAGTGTTATTTTGATAAGTCGTGGAGGAAAATCTGGGATTTACGTTGTCCCCCAAGAGTTAACTTTTTCATGTGGCTGGTGAAAGGGAACAACCTGCCTACCAGGGCGGTTTTGGCTCATAGGAATATTCCGATACCTCATTGTTGTCCTTTTTACCCTACGCTCAGTGAGAGTATTCTCCATCTCTTTAGAGATTGTCCCCGTGCTAAAGAAGTCTGGGAACCCTTGAATTTGGATCCGGCTTGGTTTCAATTGGAGGTGAATGATTGGTTAGAATTTAATCTCGGTCATTCGACGGAGGTAAAGTGGCCGGCAACTTTCAGCCTAACTTGTTGGCTTCTCTGGAAAAGGAGAAACACCTGGATCTTTGATCTAAAGAATACCACTGAAACTACAATTATACCGCAAGCTAAACTCCTAGCCCAAAAATATTCTCACCCCCCAGCTGTTCTTCAACAGCTACCCTTCAATCCTATCAAAAACTCGCTTTCCCCGCCACCTTGGTCCACAACGTTGGTTTATACTGATGCTTCGTTTGTTGAGTCTAAGAAATTTGCAGGTTTGGCTGTTTGTATTTTGGATAGTGATGGACGGTGGAACTCAGGGTTAGTGGCGCATACGATTGCGACTGATGTCACACTAGTCGAAAGCCTTGCCGTACTTCTGGCTTTGCATTGGATGAAGATGCAACACCGACAACACTTCACTCTTTGTTGTGATTGTGAGCTGGTTGTACATGGGGTTGTAGACCGGAAAAGTCCAGGAGATAGATTAGCTAATTTTTATTTGAAGTGCAGAGAGTTAGGGATGGAACTCCATGCGGATGTCAAGGTTGTCAACAGGAGACACAACAAAGTGGCAGACCATATGGCGAAGGAAGCGAGGGTGATGCTTCCTCCGATGGCTTTGAAAACTATTGAGACCTTGGACTATGTTGAAGTGGGGATTTCAGATATCCCGGGGACGTCATCTTATTTTGATGATAGATGTATCATTTTGTCTCCCTTGGAGGATGTAATAGACAGTAGTTAATTTATAGTTTCTCGTCTTTGTACCAAAAAAAAAAGAAAAAGAAAGGGTTTTAAGAGAGAAGAAAAGCGCTTCTTCAATTCGTCACCTTCAACAACAAGTCTTCCTGCTGAGCTGGCAAACTGCTCCACAATCATGGTTAAAAATATTACCCAACACTATCAGGTCCAACCTTCCTTTTTTTTTTTTTTTTTACTATGTATTGTATAACTGTATTCCCCATTCTTTGTGTTGATTTCTGCTTCGTTTGGTAATTTAATGAAGTGGGAATTTGAAGTTCTATGATTTTGTTCATCATTGTATATGTTGTTCGCATTTAATTCCAAAAAAATTCCAGTGTAAAAGTAATTAATGCACTGTACTGTTTGTGGGGTTTTTTTGGTTGAGTTTTGGATGTTGTACTCTCCTAGCTAGGAATAGATTCGATTGTATTGTTGCTCGTATGTGACGGTTTTATGTGACGATTTATGTTCCGACCATAGGTTATGAGTGGAAGATGCATATCTTGTGTGATTTTTTTGTTGATGGTATACATGTGATGATTCAATTTAGTTGGTCAATTGTGGTGGTTTTCATATGATGATTCAATTTATTAGTTGGTCATTTGTATTAACTAAATAGTAAGGACTAAATTCAACTTAATTACTCATATGTGACGATTTTTTGTTTGATGATTCATGCCATGGACACCAAATCGTATCGGGACTACACTTTGTTGTACGTTCTTATGTCGTGTGAATGAATTCAATTATTGGACTATACTAAAGAAGTGGAAGATATGTACTTGCATCAGAGATGCATTCTTCATGCATCAGAAATGTTTCTATTTTTTGTTACAAAAGAATCTTGTGTCAATGTCCAATTTACAAATGAGTTGCGACATTCGATTACTCATGGCCCATACGTTACCCGTTCTCAAATTGATAGTGCAATTTTAGCATCGATCAGTGCTACCGAGGGGAACACCATTAGAAGTAATAACAATAACGAAACGCTACTTTTAATCGAATGCGAGAAATTTAGAGTACACAATTTAGGGATTATTGGGATACAAGAATTACGCAAGAGATGTGAATGAGCCTCTTTAATATTCAATTGGTGAGCTACATGTAATTTTCGAGCTGTATTCGGCCAAATCTAATAACGGGTTAATCGGAGTAGAATGTTGATGATTAAAGTTTCTACATTTTTACAGTATGGTAATTGTTCTTTACAGTGGTAACTCCTACAGTTGTATCAGATTTTTGGGTAAAACAGCCCCAACTTTTTTTTTTTACAAGAGTGAGTTTGAACGAAGAGACGTCAATTGGACAATAAAAGTAACGAGAGAACACTTTGAGAGTATCAACACATTAGCGTATTTGCCGTATTACATACAAATACTCTACACATCGTAATTCAAATAACACCAATAGTCTATACTCTACTCGTACGTAGATAGTATACTACTTAAAAGCCAAACTAATCTATCTTAGTTATCGTATAGTCTCATTCTTCCATTTCCATTCATTTTGTATATGATACTTGTATTTGGTGGGGTGGTGCACGATGAAAGTGGTTTTTCGGAATTTCTATGTGAGTCAATTATACGTAGTGCCACTAATGACGCCGTAACATGCAACGTAACACCTAATGGATCAAACTAAATCATTTACAAAATGTAAATAGTTTAACTCACATGACTAAAATCAACTCTAGTGTAGTGTTCACATATAGTGTTCACCTATATTTCTCTTATATAATACTCACTTGGTTACCTTGTCCTTACTCCAGTTACAAGTCTACTAGCAAATTTGGTTTCGGTAACTTATCTTATCACGCGTTTTTTCAGATTGATATTAGTAATTTCGACTCTATGTCATGGCTTTGATTTTATTAACTGGTACTCTATTATTCTATACTTTGGAAGTGCGTCATTTTGATTTTGGCATGACGTTCAAGGCAAATGTCTTAGCGTCTAACTCTTAATTTTGACACATAAATAGACATTGTTAATTGTGTTGTTGTTCTTGAGGTCTTGTATGTGTGAATAAACTTACCATTTCAATACCTGTAAATACCAAACGTGTATTCAACTCGAATCTAGATGACACGAATCGCAATACAACAATAATTTATACTCCGTATGTTCTATGATTTTACTATATCATCAACAGTCATCCAATTGTTGGTTAATTATTAAACTGGCCCGTTCGGTATCACTGCCGTTTTCAATTTTTGGTTTTTTTGCGTAAAAGATTTAGCTTAATAAGAAGTTTTAAGTTGTTCTATGATTTTACTATATCATCAACAGTCATCCAATTGTTGGTTAATTATTAAACTGGCCCATTCGGTATCACTGCCGTTTTCAGTTTTTTGGTTTTTTTGTTAGAAAATAAAGTTTTAATTGTTTGTTTCCATAATAGTCATATAGAAAATGAAAACTGACAACTGAAAATTGAAAACCACTTTTTCTGGTTTTCAAAAACGGGACTTTGGTTTCAAAAAAACAGAAAACCGAAAACAAAAAAACGATAACGAACAGGCCCTTATTATCACAATCACCATGGCATCTTTGGCACAATTTTGAGGTCAATCCATTATTTGCAAAGTGGAAGGAAGGATTTAAGTAATCTCCAGTCATATTACATGCACCTACCATCTAATCAATCACTTCCAAGTTGGAACAAACAACAAGAAGCATATACAAATCATAATAAATCATGACTCATAATGCTATGTATCACCATAGTCGAACCATAGACCACTATTGCTCTCTATTTCTTTCTTTCTTTTAGATAAAAAAATAACAGTCTACTAGATCCCTTCATATACGGAGTACAGTCTAATCTCAACTGTCAAAAAATTGGACTCACGAAAGTAAATAAATAACTGAGAACCGTAAAAGACTAAAAAGTCATATTTACCCCCAACCTAAAAAAAAAAACCCAGACCTAATTCCTTTTCCTTCCCTCTCCACCGCTCTCAAATTCGTCCACCGTCGCCGTACGTGGTCGCCGCCGCAACTCCGCCGCGCTTCCGGCCTCGTACAAGCCTCGCCTACCTTCAAACAGCTTCCTTCCGCCTCACTCCACCGCCAAAATTAGGTATTTCTCGTCAACTTCTTGTTTTAGATTCAAAATTAGAGTAATATTATGCAAATTGGTGCTGATAATTTTTTTAGGGTTTTGAATATCTGATGAATTAATCATATGATCGATTTTAATTTGCTATCTGCAATTGATCGTCGTAGAATTAACACTTTTAATTACTGAATTAGTGAATTTTAATCGCAATTTAATCGCCCTAGTATGATTATTTCGTGAATTTGATGTTTATGTACTTGATTGAAACTTGAGGAGTACGATAATCCTGGAAATTTACTATGCTTATGTTGCTAGGTTTTCGCCTCGTATCGATTCGGCCAAAAATCGATTGTGTACTTAGTACTGTTTAGGTTTGTACACTTTTTGGAATGGAATCGAGTGTGAGGTTGAGGTTATTAGTAATTATGTATAGGTTTGGTACCAATCAGATATCGTGTTGGTGAAGATTGTATTCGACATTGTAGTTGATAGCTTTCGCCTTTCTCTTGCGATTGGTAGCAATCCCGAATTTCGAGTTTAGCCTGAACTTTGGGGGTTGGGTTTTAGAACTGTTCTTTGAAGTCGTTCGTACTAGTGGGATGTAATACTTATTTCCGTGGTCTTGCAGCTTCTAGCTGAAGGCAGCAGCAAAGAAGTTCGTAATTTTTTAGTGAATAAACTTTGCCCCTGCGACATTGGAATGGCGGAGCCTAGTGGAGACACACCATCGGAAGCAACTGAGAAAAATCAGCCTACTGGAGATACCACATCGGAAGCAGCTGAGAAAAATCAGCCTGAACAAGGTATATGCGTTGTATTGATTGGTAGAAGTGGAACTGTTTGTTACAAGGAAGTGCCTCTGATTGTGTACTAATGTTGTGTGCGCTTTGTTGTTTATTTGCAGTATGCAGCTTTTTTAGGAAACCAATAAAGAACAAAAACATTCGGAAAAGAACTGTTGATGTTAATGAGGAGGATGATGGAGATGAGAAATCTGAGGGTTCCTTGTCACGTAATGCTAAGAAGCCATCCAAAGGTGATAACAAATTGTTCTTTTCCACTGGACCATCCAAGCTACCAGTATCTGAATCAGCTGAGGAATCGAGAAATACACTTTTTCATTACGAGGCGTCCAGAAACATTCAGGTTCAAAATGATAATAAAGCGACGGCTACCCTGGATACTGAGACAGATTTCTCAAGAGATGCAAGGGCTATTCGGGAGAGAGCTCTTAAGCAAGCAGAAGAGGCCTTGAAGGGCAAGAACAAGACAGCTGGAGATGAGAAGTTGTACAAGGGTATGAATAACTACACCGATCACAGGGCTGGTTTTCGTCGTGAGCAAACTGTTGCTTCTGAGAAGGCTGGTGGGGCTCATGGGCCTCTCAGGGCGTCAGCTCATATTAAAGTATCAACCAGATTTGACTATCAACCAGATATTTGTAAAGACTACAAAGAAACCGGCTATTGTGGATATGGCGATTCTTGTAAGTTTATGCATGATCGAGGTGATTACAAGTCTGGATGGCAGATGGAACAAGAGTGGGATGAAAGGGAGAAGGCAAGGAAGAGAAATTTGGCCATGGGAGTGCATGATGATGACGACTCTGAGCAGAGTGAGGAAGAGGATGATGATGCTTTACCTTTTGCCTGTTTCATATGTAGACAACCCTTTGTGGACCCAGTGGTGACAAATTGCAAGCACTACTTCTGCGAACATTGTGCTTTCAAGGTGATTGAACCTCTTCTCTTCATTTGGCCATCCTACCCTGTCGCACTTTATCAGTCCCTTTGTGCTACTAGCTTATAAATTTCTTGCATAGAGTATTCCTGGTGGTGGCTTAAAGTCTCAATGGAGCCCATTTGAATATTATAAGATCGTGTCACTGGCTCTTAAGAAGTTTTTGAGTACTAAATCGTTTTTTCGACAGCTCCTTTTTCATTTTTAGATGAAATTTCACTTTTTTCAGTGACTCATCCATTATAACTAACAACTCTATACATGTGAAATTTAGCTTAATTGGGGAAGTAATTGGGTGTGATAAAACTGGCATAAATAATGTGGCTATTTACTCCTGGCCCTCTATGTGTGGATTTCTCATTGTCCCACACTTCTACCTATGATATGAACTCAGGCAGTTATTTATTTTTTTGGTTGTTGCATTACCCTAACACTTTATTTTATCTTGTTGAATCAGCATTATTCTCAGGACAAAAAGTGCTTCGTTTGCAACCAGGGGACTGGTGGAATTTTTAACACTGCCACAGAGATACGGAAAAGAATGGCTGCAGAGAAGAAATGAAGGGTTAGTCACATTCTTACCAATGATTTTCTGTTCCTGGGTGTTTGTGGTGATTTCTTGTAACAAATCAGTAGTTAAGTATTAATTGCATATTTCATGAATAGAGCCCTTAACTTCTTGAAGTTCGTTTTCACTGATCTTTGTGTGTCCGAAACTTTATGGGAAGAACTTGTGCTTGTCTTGCTCGATCTTGGAAGCATGAACACTCGTATGTCACATAGCAGGTGTGATAACGCTACTTACATACATTCAACTTACGTCTTAGACACTAAACAAATGGTGTGCTCTTTATGTAGGGATCCTATTCTTGATCTAGTCGGACTAGCCGCAAGCACTACTGTAGTACTGTGATCATTTTGCTATAAAGGCCCTTTCTTCTCTCTTCAGTTTGCTGTCTCTTCAGGATTCCTGTGGTTTTAGAATTTAGTGATTTTGGTAAATTAGTTTGTACTGCTACAGTGCTACCAGCGTTTTTGGCTAATAAAAATAAATCATGTGGATTTTGAATTCTACCAAATTTTGGAGGATTTAGTTTTGGCATATGCTTCTTGGACAATATCGAAATTAAATATTATGATTCTGGTCATGAAAGTATTTTCAAATACTAAGTTATATCTACGAGTTTCTGTGGACTGAACTATATTTTTAGTTGACCAGTAATCCAGTATGGCAGTATGTCTATCTTTGTGTTGCTTGTGGTTTAGGTAGTTAAGAAGATCTAGTGCACGTCATAGGAAAGAAAAAGGATATGGTGACCTGAATTCTTGCTAAAGACTTTTTAAGACTTGTGTGTCTTTTAAATTTAGCGTGGAGGATGTGATTATCTGATTGGGTTGGAATATTAGATTGCTGCCGATGTTTTTATTTTTTACGGTATTTTTTTTACTCAATCAGACTCCTATCTGTTAGATATGGAAAACCTTGCTGTTAGCTCATTTCGTTTTACGTGTTTACATCGCGCTAACAGGTTATTCTTCTCTTGCTTAATGCAGCCTAATGCTATGAACAAGAAGTCCTTTGTGTGCAATCAAACTACCCACAGAATTTTTGACAGTGTCATAGATTATTGCAAAGTTGCAGCCTCCAGTACTAAAGGGTTAGTGCCGCTCAGTCTGATTAGTTCTTTGGTGCAGTATATTATTGAATCTTTCATTTCCAATTCTCTAGTTACCTAGGTATAATGTAAGATAATTGGTTAAAGTTTTCAGTTTGAGAGCATCTTGCACACTAGAATCCAATTGTATTGCTAGAGTTCAGATATGTAAATCGTCTTCTGTACTTGGTTGAGAATAGTGAATGAAACGGCAGATTTTTGACCAGATATCGTTTTTGGTTTTTTTGCTCGACTTGCATGCTACCAGTGCTTTTCTGGCTTTAACTCTCGGATGTTACCTGGGTACTCATGCTTAAGAAATGTGCTGCGAGATTGTGATTCCAGTAGATGTCTCACGCTGAGTGATGTGGTAGCTCTTGGAATGTGTGCCTGACAAAATTTCTGTGTATTACATGATACCCTGATTGCTAGAAAATGAATGAAATTTCTTGATGGAGAAGCTGCATGACCTAAATTGTTTCAGCGTCGCTGTTTGTATTACACCTATCCGAACTCGTAGCTGAGTTTTAGTTGCTCACTTTCTCAGTCCATCAAGCCCGGGAAATGTATATGTTATGTACAAGAAAAGGCCTACCTTGAGTACATATAGCTGTTACTCCTATATTTCTTTTGGTGCGGGATTTTGACCTGCATGCTGAGTTTTAGCTGTTTACCTTCTCAGTGAACTGAGTCTGGGAGACTGTACATTTTTTTATCCAAGAGACGGCTTAGGTTTAACCGAATAGATAGACACCACCTTCCTTGTCCGAAATTCCCTCTCGTGAGCTTGTTTTGTAGTCAATCCTTCACCCCAGCCTCTCTTTGGGTATTATTTGTTTTGATAACTTCACACACCACTCATTACCTCTTTCCTTGTTGATCTGCTCACTAAGCTGCCATTGTGAACCCAGGCAGGATGGGGCGGAGAAGCAATCCATGGCCATACTAGATGCCTCTCTTTCCTGAGTTGCCGGAAAGCCAACTTTGTGTATTGCTTTAGGACGCCATTCACTGCCTTTGTGTAGTTGTTGGAGTCATGATCTCTAATGATAGTACCCTCGGAGCCATAAGCTGTAGGATCACTTAGAGTTTCCAGTGGATGGGGATTATTTAGGAACGTCCTCAAAGCAACTGTTGCAGTTGCAGGTTGAGTGTTGTCAAATGCGTAGAGGCCACACCCTGGTGGGAGCATTGAATGTGATGGTGACGATTTTTCATTTGGTTGAATAATAAATGTTTGACCCACCGGAGAATACAAGATTTTCTGCAACAGCAAAACCAACTGAGAAAAGTTAGTCTATGTTAGTTTGCATGTGCTTGTTAAAATGCGAGTATTTTGGATTTTTTGTGTGTCATGCATAAGATTTGAAGGACAATGCATGGTTCTAATTAGGCCAGGGTGTCTTTAAAATTTGGGTATTTACACTGTTAACATCATGAACTATAAAGTCCCTGATCATTTAGGACTGCGCCATCCATTTCAAACAGCCTATCTCCAGATGTTTATGGTTTTGCTATTTGAGTAAACTCGTCATTCTTCTGAGAAGAGTGCCTTCTATCTCTTCATGTTGAGATTGTGTTTGTGCGATGACATGAGTGCCATCTTTAATATCATTGCCCATTTCTGGATCTTTATGGTTTAGTAAGGTACTAAGGTTGGGGCAGTGTGAAATAACAAGTAAGATTATTGGCGCAATACTGTGAAGAAACGAGTAAGATTGGGGCAGTGTGAAGAAACAGAAACATGAATCAAATGGTGTCTGAAAGGTACTTACGTGATTGTTCAGGCATGGATGGGATCGGAAAGAGCCATTCAAGCGCTTGAGGACTTGTGCTACTTGTCTAGGATAGCTGCACGAGAAGGCTCTTGGAACAATATCCCTGTGCAAAATAACTGACTGCACCATGCTCTCCTGTAATCCTAATTGTTCCAGGATCTTGTCTCCTCCACAGAAAATGAATGGTGATCCGAAAGTAACTACTGGCAGAAGTGCCGAAGGCTTGACCGTGCTATTTGCTATGAGCATTATGTGGACTAATAGGGATAGGCTGCCTCCTAAAGAATGACCCGTAAATTGAAATCTGGCACTCTCTCCGTGAGTGCGTATGTGATATTGGATTTCTGGAAGGAACTGCTTGTAAATGCCCTTTGCTGCTTCGTAAATTCCACGATGGACGAGTGCATCTGTCTCCTGTTTTTTGACAGTTATAGTTAGACTCTGTATTGATGTTTGGTCTCTCTGACGGAGGTGTAGGAGAAAGCAATTGCTTTAAAGTCTTACCTCAAAATTGGTAGGTTCAAAGAACAGGTTCGCCTGCCAAGATGCCAGGGATTCAGAACCCTGCAGCTTGAGAAACAGAGTGCCCGAAATCAGTGACTGTATTTATCTGTTGTATTCATGGTAGTAATAGCAGTAGCTGCTTGTGGAGATTGATGGACTGTACCTGTATAACAAAGTAACGGACATGTGTTGCTGGATCATCGCAGATGAACCACTCGCATGGCGAGGAATGTAGCGACTGAAGCTCCTTAGCAACTTCTTGCTTTTCTCTTTCTTTGGCAGCTACAACTGCTGTCATTGTTGTTGCAGCCATCTGAGCAGCTCTTTCTGAGTTGCAGATTCTTGGTACATTGCATATTTCGTAATGCATGGTCGCATTTCCGTATGTACAGGAATAACATTCTTTCTTTGCATTACATTGCACATGAGAAGCTGCAGACGCAGCGATCTCATAGGCACAGGAGGGGCGGATGGCATTCTTCTGTCTATTTTCGGACTTTTGTGAGTCGGTTTCTAGAGTTGCTAAGTCTTCTCCCTGTAGCTGAGTCGAGTCCTGGTCTAATTTGGCTTTCACTGCTATCGCCTCTGCTTTCTTCTCCAAGGAAGACGTGACAACTCGCAGCCTGTGGTCTGGCAGCAGATCATCTCCCTGAAAGTCGAGAAGCAGCTTTTACGTATGAGAAAATAAAATCTTGAAGATGATAGGGGGTTCACTGAGGTCCGACACCCCTCTCTCAGACCCAGCTCTGATGATTAGTCGTGCACCGGAAAGCGTATTACATACCTTGAGTTTCGAAATCTTGTAAGCCATGTTACAGAGGGATGCCAGCTTAGAGAACCTCCTGGCATCAGACCAGGGCACTTGAACCAGCAACCTTGAGAATGATTCTGTGTCAAATCTCTCATCGTAGTCGGCCGAGCAGCCACCCTCACAGTCACCATGCTCTTCCTGACCTGCGCATGAAACTTCCTGTTCCTGTCTGCCCTTCCACAGCGTTCTTAGCTCCAGCAGTCGCGTCATCCAATTCGCCTTCTTCCCCTCCTGATCCTTCTCTTCTACACCTTCAACTTCATCTTCAATCAACTTTGTGACATTCGCAGCTTCTGTATCAGGCACCTGCGACTTAGCAGCGCTTGGGATAATAGAACCTGAACACTGGTTGGAGAAAACCCCGAACGACCTGCTCGTCTTTAAAACACTAGGCCGAGTACAAGACGATGCTCGAAGTGGGCTTGATGAGTGAAGCAGGTTGTTGTCTGAGCATGATCTTCTCAGACACGCTTGCTTACGCAAGTCCTCACCAGAGGATGACCGGCGAATGCCGGAATTATCACCGAGGATGCCGCCTCTCCGTGCCGTGACAATGTGGGTGGCAGGCATATTCACGGAGGAGCATGCCATGGTCTCTGTTTTTTTTGGCAATGGCAATAGTTATAACTCATGCAAATGATCAAATATATAATAAATTATTCTTGTGCAAAATGTTAGTTTTCATATTTTTCTGGGTTTTCTGCGCGACTTTGCCAAGTGTTGAATTCTAAAAAGACAACTCGAGAAAAATTTGTTGGTGATTTGGACATTTGTTTCTTAACTAAAAAATGCCATTGAAAGATGACTTGGATGAAAGGACAAATTATTTTCCTAACTACACCATTAATATTACGCCGGTTAGTTTGCTAACGAGATGGGGTGTTTCATACTCTTTAATGCTCGCTTTTCCCGGGTGATAATAAGGCGCAAAAACCAGTACAATAATCAAGAGACATAGTGAAAATAAAGGAGATTCATTTGAACCTAATGTACGCATTTCCTCTATCTTAGTAGTCTCGATCCCACACGTTTTTTGTACATATACATACGGAGTATGTGGTTCAGTATACCTAGACTAGATGATAATGAATTATTGATGCCTATTGTCCGACACTTTATCAAGAAACATAGCTATCTTAGGACTTTAAACTCGTTTCATTCAATCTAACTGATCGATTTCTTTCCGGACAGTAACATCAATTAAGAGTATAGCCTTTGTGCCCTTTGTTGAATATAAATAGCCCCGGGAGTCTTTGAGACACTAGGATAATGTTGTTCTTGCTATTACTGACACGAAAGTCACGGGTTCGAATTTTGCAAGTACATCTTAATCTTACTAGTCAGTACTAAGCTCCTCACCCTTCTAACTTAGGAAAAAGGCTTTGGTGAAAAGGGTGGCTCTAATTTGGGGAAAAAAACATGATTTTGGCCAAAGTTTGACAATTGACATAATAGACCAGTGCTTATACCATGCTCCAAGGAGCACAAGGAGCATGGTATAATTTGCGCATAACCGACATGAAACTTCATTAATTAATCATGCTCATTGAATTTCATGTGAAACATACGAAGTACTCCCTCCATTTCAATATATATGACGTTTTCAAGTTACGAGGCAAGTTTTGACTTTCAATTTCATAAAAAATATCTTGTCAAAAATTATAAAAATTATACCATTGGATTCGTTGTGAAATATACTTTCACAAGATTATAATTTTATAATTTTTACCCTTATGTTTTGAGAGTAATCGAAGGTCAAATAAGTGTCTCGAAATGTGAGAAAGACATATATTTTGAGAAGGAGGGAGTACATAACTATCAACGAAATTTGAACCAACTTTTAGATACATTAATGAGATGAAAATGTAGAATAATGTGGAAATAGCATACAACATGTAGTATAACTTTTATCCACAAAATAACTCGGATAAAAGTTCCACAAAATGCAGCATCCCACGTTTGCAACAACATACATGCAAGTAAATGAAAGGAAAAAAACTCGCTTTCTAGGCGTAAAGGTCAGTATAATGAATGAAGATCAAAATTTAAGATTAAATCGAATTTGGTATGTCTTATGGTTCAAAATGAAAGACGCATGTAATGCGGAGAAATACAACCATGGTAATGATAAACAAGTAGCAACATTTTTACCTGGATTTCGTCTAATTTTCTTTAATAATCTCTTTGATGTCGATCTACATCATGATACTTAGAAATGTGGGTAGCAAATATAGATCACATGATGAAATGTATGTTACTATGAATGTCATCATAATTCACAAGTGACAAATTAAAGATGTATGTTTTTTTTTTTTTTTTTGAAAGTGAGATCCGAAGAATGTGAAATTTCATTCGAACAAATTACTACTGTACAATTTAATTACATCTGTTATATATAGTGAGAATTTGAGAAGCAATGTAAGAAGAATATTGTCACGTGTACATTGTATGTGAGACTGTTTGAACATACCTCCTTTTCCAATTGGACCTGTTTACCCTTGTGTATCCTATTTTGTCTATGCGTGAAATTTGAATCTGGATTATTCGAAAACAGTCTCTCGTATTAACCGGTGAAAGTATACATTGCATTTGTATAGTTATAGCAAAGGAGGGTTTTGTGCAATTGCAAAGAGGGGGAGGGGCAAGATTGTCATTTCCATGATTAAATTGTGCCTTGTTTTTGTTATGGACTATCCCATGCAAAAGGAGGAAAAAATTGGCCAAAAAAGAAACCAGAAAAACAAAGGCCAAATGTGCGGTTGCATGGAGAAAGTGGCGTAGTGTAACTCCACCTTTCACCTCGTGGGTGTTCACAATTACCGTGCGCCTCTTTCTTTGCTCGTCCACCCAATCCCTAGATTCAAGCATATATACACGTAATAACATTAAGCATTTCAGCTGGTAAGGTCGTTAGAGGACGGAAATAATTGTCGTTTTCGAAAATATTTACGTTTTAGTATCGTCTTTGTGTTCACTTTGTACTTGACCGAACAAATTGGTAACATACATATATATGATGGAAATGTGAAGTATTAGCTTAGTACTCTTTTGATATCGTTTTTCGTTTCAATTTTACTTAGATCGAAATTCAATTTCAGGCTCTTGTTAAATTAAGTGGTTTTTGAAGACAAGGTTTTCAACGAGGTCAACTAATATGGGCCGGACTGCAATAAGGTTTGACATCATGACTCTCCAGCCCAATCCGTCAGTTATAAGTGGGCTTTCATTGCACTCGGCCCACCAGCATTTCGTGGTTACGATCTGATCATTGTTGGACTGGACTAGACCATGTAAGATTGAAGACCGTGTAAAATCCGACCCGTTGCGATAAACTGTCGGGTCTGGACCGAATTTTGTTCACCCCTATGTGACGGTGACCGTGATGGCGATCGAAAGGATAAAAGAAAAGGAGAAGTAACTGAAAAGTATAGTGTGGGACTCAATCCACTGGCCGTGCCATTGCATAGCGATAGTATGGTGATTGTGAGTGTTTAACTTGATTAGCGCAAAGGTAATTAAGCAAACACATTACATGCAGCGTGGGAAAGTAACATCGTTGGCTTCTATAGCATGGAAAAACGACGAATGCTCGATTGTCAATGCTTTGCTCATAGACCAAGTCAACGAATTAGTAAAAAAGATATATCTCGAAAAAAGACCGCTTTAAACGGAGTTAAACTAATAAGGAGTTATAAACTTGAGTAAAAGCATTTCTCAATTTACCGCGGCTATTCACACTTTTAACATTATTAAACGTTATCTTTGCTTGTTGTATCTTGCTCCTTAAATGATAATTAAGGAAATTCAAACTTCATTTTTTCCAAACGAAAGGAATTGTTCACTTGTTAATCCATTGTTTACCGTAATTTTCAAAACACTACCCTACCAATACCAACCTCATAAACACCAAGTAACACAACTATGATAAAATCCAAAAGCTTCACCTTCAAGTAGGGGCTCACCCTTGATGATGATCACCACAACATGTCTAACAAAACCCATAACCAACAACAACAATTGGTTTGTCAACATAGCAACCCTCACCACCATGTCAACATATCCTCTCCCCACTCCCCTATCCTAACTAAAAGAACCATAAAAAATAGTGAAAAATGACACATATGAAGAAAGTACATCCACAAGAAGTGTGGAAGATAATGGATGTATAGTGTTAGGCAACATTAAAGCTAAAAAAAGGAGGTTACTTTTTCAAAACTTGCTTACATAAAATAAGACCAAAATATAGAAAATTTCAAGTTTATAAGGTTTGGTTTGTGCTCTTATATTGAGGCAAGCTTGTAGAGTAAGATAGTAGTGAAAGTAGAACATAAGTGAAGAAAATGGAGTCTATGTACATTGCTAGGCACCACAATCACAAAGTTGGAGTTAACCAATGCTCCTCTGCTCTCACCAAGCACATCAAAGCTCCTGTTGACCTTGTAATGTCTCTCTCTTTTCTCTTGCTCTTTAATCATTTTTCATGATCTATGTTATTGTGCTAAAGTATTATTGTTGCATGCTATATTGCTATTAGTCTTTTTGAACGTGATCGCAATTGTAAGAGTGTGTACATCTGAACCCGTAACTTAAATCGAGTATACTTAGACATCTAGACTCATGTTATACGTATGATATAATGTCGTTTTTGTTTAACTTGTGTATGGTTATTGTCAAGATATGTGATGATGCAGTAGAAGTTTATATGATATTTTCACACAAATTTGCCTAGCCACTTAACTAAGCAAAAATAGGGGTAATTAATGATGTGTCTGATCATTTTGAATAGACGATTACCAACTCACCGCAAAAACATGTTTCTACTAGCTCTAGGACAAGAGTTTGTTATTCAAAGGGGTGGAGAATTCGACTATCTAGTACGATAATAACTTCATTTGAACCACTAAACCGAGACTTTGTTAGTATATACTTGATCGTAATATATATGGTTCATATCAATATGTCATCATGGATGTATGGTACATCGATCGTACATGTATGAGATTTGAGAAGGATGGAGAAATAGAACTGCAAAAACACTATATATACACATTGTAGAATTAAGGGTTTCTCAATATCGAATGTCCATTTTTAACTTTTTAGATTCGCCACTGTACGTAGGTATGGTCGTTGGTTCGAAGATTCGATCAGCCACAAAAGTACAAGCCATTTGTAAGCAGGTGCACTATAATGAATGGAGAGCTTAAGGTTGGAAGTCTAAGAGAAGTGAATGTGAAATCAGGTCTTCCTGCCACAACAAGCACTGAAAGGCTTGAATTTCTTGATGATGATGAGCACATCCTTAGCATCAGAATCGTCGACGGCGATCACAGATTAAGGGTATGATTCCACAAACTTTATCCAAGAATTTTGTTAAATATGTACTTGATAAAAATTTATATGGAAGTCCCAATCAAAAAGCATAGGAAAACTTCATATCAATATGTGTTATTCTTGTGTTTTTGCCTACTAAAGTATGCTTTGGATTATATCTGAAAACTTTATATCCCACCACTTATGGAATGTAATTCCTTCAATTAAGCAATGGGAAAACACCATTATGTACTCTACTGCTCATGAATTGGACGCGTAACTAGTACAACATGACCCATGTATGTATTCTTTCATGTCATGTCGAATTAGTTGGTAAGTCGTCGTCTATAATTACTCTACGAGGTAAGAGGGGCCGGATGCACATAATCACCCTTCTGCGATAATAGAAATGTTATGTTTTGAATAATCTATGTTAAAATGACATAACCATATGTCAATTGTGCAAGTAAAAGCGCATAATGTTGTCATTTCTGATTTGTGACCGTGAAGTACCCGAGGAACTTGATCGGGCCTTTATACTTGAAATTGTTGAATGATCCTCTGCTTTAAAGGGTATAAATTAAAGTGACATGTTACCTAGATACTCTTTGCAAGTTTCACCACTTATGAACGAGTTGCTCATGAATAAGAAGGGAATGAATGAGAGAATGCGTCAGCAAAAGCCAAAAAAGAAAGGACGAATAGAATTATAGAGTTTTGGAGTGGAAAAGATGAATGCTTCATGGTCCACTTACTATAATTCCCTTAAATGAGAACCAAAGTACCCCACTACTGTAATTGGACGGTGTACAATGGTAATGTTGGATTCCTAGAGGTTCCTACCTAGATAAAGAATCAAAACTTATTGGTGCATTTGCTAAATATATAAAGAGAAGATGTCGAATTGCGTTACAGATGTCAACTAACTAAGCTCGTAGTCAAAATACATGTTGATATTCGATGTTGATACAGAGTCCTCTTTAATCGAATGAATAATTTTGCAGAATTATTCGTCGATCATCACGGTTCATCCGGAAATAATCGACGGGAAGATGGGGACAGTGGTAATAGAATCATTTGTTGTTGATGTGCCGGAGGGCAACACACAAGAGGAGACATGTTACTTTGTTCAGGCTTTGATCAACTGCAACCTCAAGTCTCTAGCTGATGTCTCTGAGAGGATGGCCAATGCATGAAACTTCAATTAAAAGGAACATATATATGTATGGTTCTATGTACAATAATCAAGATCAAGTGCTAAGTAGCTTGCTCAAGTTAGATAAATTTTCGGGTTTTTTCGATCCTTGAAGCTTCGAGGAGATTAGTGTATTAAGCAATTGTTGGCATCCGATTTTCGTCCTGTCTTGATGCGGGCATTTGTTGCATCCCAGGCTTCAATATCCTTCCAACATGTCAAGTGTTTTTCAAATGATCTTGCATGGTATATATCTTTCTGTATCTATGTAGTTGTAGGTCTGTAAGACTGTAAGTCTTTAAGTGATGTTGTATAAATAGTGTGTATAATGTAGTACTCCTTCAATAGTGAACCTTGTTCTACTCCTGTTTCCTTATATAAGGTTGATGATTGTCTCCAAATTTCGACTACTTCGTCGTTGATTTCCCAACAGTTGTCTATTCGAAATCTAACTTAAGGTCACCAAACACGGGCAGCTCAAACAGCTTAAATTTGCGACCGTCTATCAAACAACAACCACAAAACCATTATCCCAACGCCTCAAAGATAGTTGCCTAGTAAAGAGGGTCGAATGTACACAGCCTTATCCCTATCTTAAAAGTACGCCAAATCAGTGCGACAAATTATTGTTTCACAGTTCTGGCTAGATCCAGAAAAGTTGGTGTACTGAGTACCATGTGATTGCAAGGCAAAGTTGAAACTGATAACTTCAATATAATCAGAAGCATTTTGGATGTTCATGAAACCATCCACTACAAATTCCATGGTAGAATTCTTTATTCCTAACCTTGAAAAGGCCAAACAATCCTGAAAGTGAGTGAAGATAGATGTATCCTTAAAGAAGCATAATTTGCAAATTCAGTACAGATACCAATATTCCAACTATGGTAGTACACCTTCCTGTTTAAGATAGTACAAGTAGGTCCAAATTGTATTAATTAATGTTTTGGGATGGAGAAAACAAAAATAAATTGTTGTATACAGACTTTTGTAATCATAGTCGTGTCGTTCTTGAATTGACGACTTAAGTATTACCCAAAGTTGTGGTTGAGTACTGACCTTTGAGTCTCATTAGACCAAAACTATTGACTTTAGACCATGATTCCCAATTTTGAACATAACACAGAAGTGTGGCAGTGTGCAGAGGACAGGGGTTCCTACTATGTCCGAAACCAGGTACGTGGCCTAGAGCAGGAGCCTCCTTGGGGACATTGGTGCAATGGTAAGGGATCCTATTGTACTAGTGTTCTACCCTTAGTTCCGGGGTAGTTATGGGTTTAACATTAAGTCGGAGCTCAAGTATGAGATCTGGTTTAAGCAAACTGATATCTAGAACTTGCAACGTCCACAACTAGGTCACTTTCAAACAGTGTGATCAATTGATCATAATTATCCATGCGAAAAATAAAGCAGGTGACGGGTAATTTTGGAATGCAGGACATATAATTGGCCCCAATAACATTTGAAGCATATGTATCTGACTGTTCAATATACTTGTACTGCAAATGAAATCGGAAAAAAGGTTATAACAAGATGTTATGTGATCATTGTAATCAAAATGAATATCTTACTTAATCTTAGAGTTGGTAAAATTTCATCCTTTTCAATGAGGTAATCTGATACATGAATTATCTAGTGACTACTGTAATTCCGAAATCCTATATGAGTATTGAGTATGAAGTTTAGATTCAAGTGAGCAGTGACACACCTTACTACCAGCAGTCGTTGCATGAGCACTTGCCTTCCCGAAAATGATGAAAGCGGACACCATCTTTGAGGATAATGTCGCGGTTTCTTACCAAGGACATGTACTTTGCAGCAATGTGACAGTCTGAGCACATTCTGGTGCTCTTGATCACGCGTATTGGTGATGAATTCTTTGTCTTCATCAACCCATAAGTAATGGCTAACTTCTCGGTATGACTAAGGAGCACCTTTTCCTTCTCAGCATCATCAATGTCTTGGTATACAGATTTAATATCAGGGATGTAACCCATTTTCTTCATCTCAGACACCAGCTGATATAGCTCATAATATATGTTTCCCGTCTCTGGATGAGGTTGATCTTCTTCGCTGAAAATATGAACCTTGTGATTAATTTGTATCCAGCTCCAGCCAAGCTGAATTTTTACTCCTCGAGCAGATATTTGTTCTCTAAGAAGGTCTACGTCTTCCCATCTGTTCGACATTGAGTACAGATTCATCAGTATAATGTAATTGGCAGAATTGTTTGGTTCAAGCTCAAACAGGTTTTTGGCAGCAATTTTCCCCAGGTTCAAGTTGTTATGGACTCGGCAGGCTTGCAGAAGAGAACCCCAAACTGAAGCATCTGGTTTAATCGGCATAGTATGAATGAAATCCCAGGCTTCATCAAGATAACCAGCTCTACCTAGAAGATCAATCATGCAAGAGTAATGCTCAATTGTCGGCTCTATGCTGTAATCAGGCTTCATACTATCAAAATACTTCCATCCTTCATCAAGTAAACCCGAGTTTTTGCAACAAGACAGAAGAGCAGTAAAAGTTATAGCATCCGGATGAAATCCCATTTTACACATATGGTTGAAAAGCATGATCCCCTCGTTTCCACGGTTGTGGATGCCAAATCCCATAATCATACAATTCCAAGTAGCAACTGTCTTGTTCTTCATTCTCTCGAAAATTTCAGATGCACACTGTAAATTGCCCGACCTAATGTACATGTTAATGAGAGCTGTAGCCACTGAAACCTCTTCATCAACCCTATTTCTTATGCACCAACAATGTATCTCTTCGCCTTTGTGAAGCCAAGACATGCCTGCCGTAGCTTGAAGTAGACTAGATATGGTGACTGAGTTAGGGTTGACTCCTTGTTCCAGCATCTGGCTGAAGAATTTGAAGGATTTTTCATACTTCCCATTCTGTGAAGAGCCCGATACAAGCGCAGTCCATGTAACCACGTTAGGTTTCATACCAAATTTTGTCAGCTTATCTACAATAGCCAAGGCATTGTCCACACGGTTATTCACTGAATAACCATAAATCAGAGAATTCCATGTAACTACATCTGGTTTCATACCCTCCACTTTCATTTGATTTACCAACTTCGCGGCCTCATCAAACAGTCCCTTGGAGGAATAACCAGCAATCAAAGAATTAAAGGGAACAATATTCCTAGTCTTCATAAGGTTAAACACTCCTTGAGCTTTACCTAGTTCGTCAATCTTGACATACATATCCAACAGTGTTGTCTGTACATACAAGTCAAATTCAAGTCCATTCCTAAAAACATAGCTATGCATCTCCTTCCCTAATTTAACCAGCTTCAACTCGCTAATAGCTTGTATTGCAGGGGTGACGGAACTTGAGCTAGGCTTTACTTCCGAAGCCACCATATCTCTTAAAATGATCAGAACTTGATGAGGTAACCCGTATTCCAAATGACTAGACAGGAGGGAATTCCATGTTACTACATCTGGTTTTAAATCCCCAAACTCCATCTCACGGAATAGCTCCATTGCTTCATCAAAATGACCAAGTGAAGCATATGCAGAAATCATCGAGTTCCATGAAGATAAATTAGAACCCTTCATTGAATCGAAAATCTTCCTAGCTAGTTCTACTTTGTAATTCTTCGAGTACATGTTGATCAAAGAGTTGCATATCGCTACATCCTTGTCCATATCATTCCTAAACAAATATCCATGAATTTGTCTCCCTTCCTCAAGAGCACCCCCTTTACCACAAGCCTGTAAGCCTTTCGCAACAGTGAAACTATCCGCCTTCACAGGTGAAAACTGCATTTCCCTAAACAGCTGCAGAGCCTTTATAGGGTCATTGTTCTGAATCGCTGCCACGATCACCTCGTTCCACAACGAGGCATCCCGCTCAGGCATCTCATTAAACACCTTATCAGCTAAATCAGACCCCCAACACCTCCCATAGAAATTCATCAATGCACATTTCAAATGAACATCAAAGTCAAAACCTTTCTTAATCAAGCAACTATGAACTTCAACCCCAACCCATTTCTCCATCAAAATAGCACAAATTTTCAACACTAAAGTGTGAACTTCACAATCAAAGTTCACACCTTTCCTATGCAATTCACCAAAAACCCTAAGAATCTCAATTGGGTCTCCCCCAAAACCCCTAAATTCCTCAAAAAACCATCTCCACAACACAAAATTCCTCCTAAACCCAACAAAGAAAACCATCACAGCTGACTCAAAATCACAGACACGTAAATAAGAAGTTATCAAATTCACAACTAATTCATCATAATTCCCCAATTTGGGCAATTTCAACACATGTGCATGCATCTGCTTAATTAAACTCAAAGAATTGAACTTTTCCTTACCCAAATCACCACTCAAATCAGAGAATTGTACAACATGTGAAGAAGATGAAGAGGAGAGAGAAAACGAAAGGTGGGTTTCCACTGCTACTACCCCATGAGTAGTGATGATGTTGTGGGGTTTTCTGAAGGAGGGATTTTGAGAAAGCGTATGAGAGAAGCTGTGGAAATAAGTAGAATTAGTTGCGAGTTTTTCCATGAGAGAATTGGAAATGGCCGTTGGAGAAGGGAAAAATGACCGTTGTTAAGCGGGAAAATTAGATTTAGGCGGGGTTTGGGTTTGAGCACCATTGTTAAGTGTGTGGATAAGGTTTTATCCACCTGCTTATTGGCCAAGCTTGATACGTACGATTGAAGATGATGATGACAAAGTTTTGGAGGGACTGAGGAGATTTTAGTAAATTATTCAGCTTCGGTTTCTCTTACAGCTTGTTTGGTATCTTAATGCGATTAAGACTAAAAATGTACGGTAAACAAAGGTAAAAAGGGTGAGAAGGATGATATGAAGTATTGCTTCGGGTTTACAACGACCTCGGATCGAAGTACTCCAAGCACAGAGCTCGGTCTTTGGCTAATTGGCTTAGTGAAGCCTGGGCTCGTTCAACACATGCTCTGGTTTTCCCCTTCCGTGAATAAATATATATACATTGACGGGAATATCAGGCTAGTTTCATAATATTATGACTAGCGAGGCATACAAAATCTAACCTACTACTCCAAAGTAGCATGCTAAAGCATAAACACGGTACTCAATTTTAATTTTGTGTGAACTAGAATCCGATTCATACCATTAGTTTTTTTTTTGTATAAGAAATCGATTTATACATTATAACATAGAAAATGAAATTTCCAGTTCAAACGAGCCAAGCTCAGTGATGTTCAAGGTCAGGTTGTCTGACATTATGACCCGCTTAGTATTGAGTTTGACTCGAGTTTTAACTGATCCGAACCCAATGGAAAAAAAAAAAAAAAAAAGAGGTTGGACCTGGATCTAATAGGGAAGGAACGGCGTCGTGCGCTGTTCGGCAGCTCAACGAAACAGGCCGGAGATTCCAATGGGAAAGAAACGAGTGAACTCGGACTCAACTCGGCGTCGCAACCGAGTCGAACCTCCAACTCGTCCAACTAAATCAACTAACTCGCCGCCTGGTAACAACAAAAACCGGCGAATCACCACCATCTTCGCCGTCGTCTTCATCGTATCGTCCGCCATATCCATTCTTCTCGTATACCGCCATAGCAAACACTCCGTTCCTTCTCCCCCACGCTTCAACCAAAATAATCTCGTTAAAACTGACGTTGATTATCAGGAGATCATCAATGTAATCTCTCTCTCTTTATCTCCTCTTGATAAAGTTGCGTATGCTTGAATTTTGACATTTTATTTGATTATTTCGTAATTCTTAAGTTTTTCAGGAGAATTCTAGGGTTTCCGAGAATGTTACTCAGCGACATTTCGCTAATTCCGTTTTGGCTTACATTACGCCTTGGTACGTGTAGCGTATCTCTGAAGTTATCTTTTGTTCATACAACAATTCTGGTTTTTGAAATCGTTGTTGTTATTGCTGAATGCTGATATGATATTATGTGATTTGGTATGGTGAAGAGATATTCAATTGTTGTCGAGTCGGTCTCGTTATCGTAATTCCGAGGATGTGTTTCATAAACTAGGATATTGCCTTTAGGAAAATTGAGTTGATTAGAATTTGGATATGATTTGGCAATTAACATGTTTAGCTAAAGATTGAGGGAAAGCTTCCTGAAGAAGACAAGTATGAGATGCATTCCCCAATCCCCAATAGCTTAAAAATGTGAGCTGCAATTCTGTGTGAGTTAAAGTTAGTGAGAAGCTTGAGTTTTATCAAGCCTAGCTTCATGGTTAGCTTTGTTTGTTTCACAGACCAGTTTGACGAGCGATTGTGTGCGAGAAGTGAGGGACATGTGTATACATTGCTTTGCTTTGCGCGAGTGAGAAGTTAAGAAAATGGGACTTTACCGAACTTTGAAACTTTCTCCAATGTCTTTTACTTTCAACCAGTTAACCGGATAGGATCATCTTTTCTTTCATGGAGAATTGGAGATTAAACACCGTTTGCAATTCTAGTGTTTAGAAGGTGCGTTTAGTGTTGACTAGTGACTTTGGCATCATTTTGGTGCATTCAACTTTCGTTGTGGAACCAAGGGCTTCAATGGAGTAACTTACCCTAGATTCTACAATTAAATTGGACTTCTAATATAGAGGAAAAGGTTGTTTACAGGAACAAGCTAGATTCTTATGCATCAAATGACATGTTTGTAACTTTGTATGACTGCAGCATGTTAATGTTACAGATCATACTGGCTACTATTGATGAATTCCCGTAAAAATGGCTAAGCTAAAAGCCCAGTCGTCCCCCAAATGCCTTTTCTATTCTGAGATTTATGGAAATAGTTCCCATCTAATGTCAAAATTGTGTAGGAATTCGGCTGGCTACGATATAGCGAAGAGGTTTAATTCCAAGTTCACACATCTGTCTCCTGTATGGTATGATTTGAAGAGGTAAGCGGTAAGCCACTTGTTCTTGTGGGCTTTTGTTGTTTATTTCAAACTACATGCTTAGACTTTGAAGATCATGTCTCTTAAGTCTTTCAGTTGAAGATTATGAAAGGACTGTAAACTGTCCATGTGCTTGAATAAGGCTTTTCTTGTCTTAATCAGGATGCCGTTTTTCTATATTAGATAATAATACTTTGTTTTACGGTAAAGAAGGCATAGTCTTTTCCTATTCGTTAAAGTTTTATGTGCATATTTGTCAGCCATGGAACAAAGTTGGCTCTTGAGGGAAGGCACAACGCTGACACAGGGTGGTTGTCTGAGCTTAGACTTAGGGGACATGCTCTGGTAAAACACGACATGTTTAGCAAGTTGCCTTTTTGAGTGTTAAATGAGAGCTTCAAAGTTATGATCATTTTCTAGTTTAGTAATACCCATGCGATTTTGCTGGACAGGTTTTACCGCGAGTTGTCCTTGAAGCAGTGCCAAATGACCTGCTCAGAAAGAAGAAACAGAGAGAAAAAGCTATTGATCTGATTGTAAAAGAGTGCAAGTGAGCATATGATTATTTTCTAGACGACATTTTCTCTTGTTTCATGTTCTCCTTGTTGGTTCCTTTTCTTTTTTTCTTTTCTTTAAGGTTTGTTGTTGTCCAGGGATATGGAGTATGATGGTGTTGTCCTGGAGTCATGGTCAAGGTGGGCTGCGTATGGTGTTCTCCATGATGCTGCCATGCGTAAAATGGTAATATTGGGCGATTCACTTACAGAACATTTCTATCATACATTCTTGTACTATGCAGTTTGATGAGTGAATTTGTTTTGCCATGATTAGTTTTTTCTTTCTCGTGTGTATCCTTATTCTTACTATCGTATTTGCGTGAAGGACAACTGGACAAGAGTAACTCTTTCCTAATACTGTCTTTTTGGGAGTGAAATCAAACTTCCATTATATTAAGTAAATCAAGGACTACTTTGCTTCGTGTGTGTGTGTGTGATAACAAGATCATTTTTTTTAATAGCCCTCTTGGCTAGAGCGATACTAGCTAAACTAAAGTTCTTATTACCTTCTTGATCTAGCAATATCTGCTTTTAGTTGGTGGAATCCTGCAATAAGACACTGTGATTTCAAAAGTTGAAATCGGGATTGATTGCCTCATTGGTTTAAATCAAGAGGATTTGGTAAAATGATAATTATCCACCTATTTTGCAAATGCCTCTGCCTTACCTCAATCCGAGCTGCTGTTGATATGCCATTTTCTCTATTCGTCTGTCTGAAAGCTAAAAGCGACCATTGTGGTTTTTAAATCAAAGGCTCCCTGTGATTCATGGTGGACGAGTAGATATTAATGTGATTTTATTGCTTAATACTGATTTGATCTTCCTGGCTTTGATCTTCACTTGCAGGCACTACAATTTGTAAAGCAACTTGGTGATGCTTTGCGCAAAGTGAGATCCCAGAGAAATGGTCAGCTGCTCCAGCTGGTGTTTGTTATAGGTCCTCCACGCGCAGAGACGCTCCAAGCTCATGATTTTGGTCCAGAAGATCTTTTGGCCCTCAGTGATTCAGTAGATGGCTTTTCACTCATGACTTATGACTACTCTAATCCTTATAGCCCTGGTCCTAATGCACCTCTTCCTTGGGTTCATTCAACAATAGAACTTCTCCTTCGTGCAAGTAGTAAGCGTCTAGCCAACTTAGTTTAAAAAAGCGCGCCTGAGGCGCGCCTAGGCGCAGCTGCCAACGCCTCAGAAGCCTGAGGCGCACAAGTGT
>JBBYHQ010140840.1:0-26837 GCA_038382645.1 Spergularia azorica
TAAAAATGAAAACAACAACTAAAAGCCCAGGGGGTACGAAGAGAACGGTACCCCAGGGGTACCATAGACGCGTTGGATCTACGCTCTCTTATACCCGATAAGTTATAAATTCGCACGGGTTTATAATTGTCACACACAGAGAGCGTTGAATAATTGATTCTTGTCGTATCATTATCATTACCCTTTAGTAACATGTAACGTCAGATTTGATTTATTGATTGTAATGTTGCTGGTTTATCATTTTGAAAGTGACATATTGACGTTACTTCTTTAAGGATCTTCATATACCTAGGCTGCAGTGTTGTTACGCTTCGTGCGTTAACCTGCATTATTATTGTTCTTTATACTTGTGAATATTTCTTTATGCTTTGAGTTACAATCACAAGTAGCAAATCCGGTAATCTTTCACTATTATGTATAAATGGTTGCTGACAATTTTATTAAAAAAAAATGACCACTAGTTTTTGTTCCTCTTATGTTTATTCGACAAGGACTTAGGCCACCAGTTATCATGTCAATAACTTTCATTCATTCATCCATCTTATTCTACCCATTTTCTCTTCCATCTACGCTATTCTCAATCAATGTCTCATTCACCTTTTTCTAATCATGAATGAAAATTTCGTTCATTTAAGACCCTGCGTGACCTGTTTGAATATTATTTTTTTGGTCCAGTTTTAAGTAAAACGAGCTCATCTTGCATATTATTTTGGCCAAAATATTTACAAACCTGCATGCATATGGGGCGTGTGCCAACATTAGATGGTTTGGAACTCTATCATGCAATGAATAATTCTCATGTTATTCATGAGTGAATGAATTATACCATGATAATGAGGATTTTTGTTTATTCATCCAATGAATATGTCATTGAATGAGTGTATGATTTTGGAGTCATCTAACAAAAGACGTAGATAACCAGAGTTGACCTAGTGGTTGAATTCTTGTATCCTCACCTCCGCAACATAAGCTACCACTAAAGTACTCTGTACCAAAAAAAAAAAAAAAAAACGCAAATAGAACACGAGCACGATAGATGGTTGAAAACGCAATAGAGTCCGACACGGACACGCTTCAACCCAACTAAATACAAGCAGGCTAAGTGGCTAACCTTTGGAATTTTGTGGGCAAACCTATTTCATTCCGAAACCCCCCAAAAAAAATCCAAGATCGCGAAATACTCGTACTAAGAATCAAACTGAGAATTACCCATCTTTTCTCTCCTCAAAATCAGGCGAATACGCATTTCATGTAAGTATTTACTGCAATTTTACTTTATTGATTTCCCTAATTTCGTTCAATTATATCAGTAACTTATTAAATTGATTGATTTAACTGCAATTTTGATTATAATGCCTCGAAAATTGGTTCATATTATCAATGTTCTTACTACATTAAAATTTCCAATTAGTTTTCTACTTTTATTAGTTTATTCTCTTTCCAATTTTCTATCTCAACAGTTAATTAATTATGCACCCCAATGTGTGCTTGTTCTCTAATTTGTGACTGAAAATGATTAACAATGTTCCATTTAGATTACTTCAACGTTACAGAATATAGTAGTATAGTACAGCCAGTGGGGCCATGAATTTGGGTTTATACTATTGGTATTGTAAGTCGTAACTAGTTTGTTTGTCCGGGCCGCGCTCAGGCTACCATGATGGTATAACAACACTAACTAACTATCCTCACCTCTCCCAATGACTAATCGCTCGACGACTTCTTTAATAATCCGTTTTTTAACGGTGTATTTTACAAATTAATTCAAGTAAACTATCGTTGTAGCTTGGTATAGAGGAATTGGATGGAAAGCAAAGGAAAGGAAATGACATTTTTTTGTTTTGCAACGTTTGGTTTGTAAAAGAACATACTAGTATGAAATGGAAGGAAATGATTCTTTATTAAATAACTCGTTTCATGCCTCCCAAAACGGTCGGAAATGGACGGGAAAAACGTTCACATCATAAGAAGTTAAGAACACACACTTTCTCTCCAATTCCTTCAGATTTTTAATATATAAACCAAACAACAAAATACTTGTCATCTTGAAATTGATTTTTAGCGACACAATTTGCTAGTGAGTTGATGTGTTTGCTTAAATAGTACGCTAGATAGGTGCATGATATTGAGTTAGCTGCTTCAGTTTTTATGTTCTTGGCATTGTGGTATTCGAAGTCAAGATTTCAGCGTTGTTGGGAATTACCCAATTTAGTCGATGCCGCTGTTTGAGTTTATGAAGTTGGTAAAGTGTAAAGATTTGATTTTGATCAAGCAAAATTTTGCTCGAGACAAATGGATTAACAAACTAAGAGAATTGTAAGGATGCATAATAATTTGAACATTGTAGTACCTTCCTAATTTGGGTTTCAGTTTCTTCGTCTTTGAAAGTTGCTTGCTTTTCTTCTTCTGCTTGTTTTCTTTTGACGCGCTTTACTCGGTAGCACTTTCATAAGCAGTGTATCCACATGGTAGTTGTACCACTCCCTCCATATTTTGATGCATAGGAGTGGCCCAAAGAAGATTACAATGCCGACAGGAAACCCCACGGCAGCTCCACTGAGAATCCATTCAAGGTTGTTGTTAGGGTGTGAAACGTGTGCTGACCCTGGATCCGGAATTTTCCTGTTCTCGCTTCTCCGTGTTAATGGTGGGCCGTAAAGTCTTTGGTTTCCTGCATACGAAGATGCAGTGAAGGACTGAAGCTGAGTAGCTGTTGGGATCTGACCTGACGAGTTATTGAATGATAGGTTCAAGTAGCCTAGGAAGTTTAAATTTGCGAGCTGTGGAGGTATACTCCCACTGAGTGTGTTACAACAGAGGTCCAGTGACTCTAGCTGGCTTAAATTTCCTATGGATCGCAGAATATGACCTGAAATCAAGTTATGAGAAAGGTTCAGAACCTTTAGGGCATTTAGATTTCCTAGCTCTCCTGGTAATCCTCCATGGAAAGCATTATCTGACAAGTCTATGCTGGTGAAGATTGTAAGGATTTTTTGAAGCTCATATCCTGAACCTTTGAAGTTGACTAGGACAGTATACTGTAAGTATCCATAACCTGATTTTTCGTCATTATATTGCAAAAACCTGGGTTTTGATCCGGTCTCATTTGTTGTAACCATCATCTTCTTGCCAAAGTATAGTGTTGACAGCTGCCCACTGAAGCGATTGGAAGCAATATCAATAATCTGAACCAATGGCCATGATGAATCGTCCTTCGGACAGACAACAGTGCCATGAAATCGATTGGATCTGAGGACCATAACTTGCAGGCTCGACAAGGATTTCAGATGGCAAGGGAAGGTGTCATTCAGTTGATTATTCCCCAAATCTAAAACACTCATCCCTTTGCAATTGGCAAGTGATACTGGAATAGGCCCTTTAAGAAAATTCATGTTGAAGTTAATAGTTTCCAGTGTGCAGTTCACTCCAAATTTATCGGGGATAGCTCCATGTAATTTATTGTCCCTTAGATTCAGAACCCCGAGATTTTGAGTTACTGCAGTCAGACAAGCGGGGATTGTCCCATTGAGATTGTTGAATGAAAGATCAAGAACTTGTAGATTTGTGGCATTGCAGAGCGATGTTGGTATGCTCCCGTATATCTTATTCCATGCAATAGAGATATATTGAGCTGATGAGAGGGAATTGCCAATGTCGGGGTTGAAGGAAGAAATGAAACTGTTGTTTGAGAGATTTATATATCGTAGTTGATTCCAAGGTGGTATATCTGGAAGTTTCCCTTGGATATTGTTGGAATGGAGGTCAAGTTCGTGCAAAAAGGGTGTAAAATTTAGTAGACTAATCTTCAGCTTCTCAAAATTGTTGCAAGAAAGGTTTAGAGTGTAGAGACTATCGCCCGAAATCCATTTTGGAATCCTCCCTTGGATCTGATTATTTGAAAGGTCTAGATAAAACAAGTACGGTAGATGTTCAATAAAGTCAGGGAAGACTTTCAAGCTGCCACTACCAAGACCAAGGTAGGTAAGCAGGGAAAAGGAGGATTTTTGACTGGTATTACTTGTATTGATTGTGAAGAGATTGTGTGAAAGTTCTAGTGTCTCGAGGTTTTGAAACTGCTCAGAAATTTCATGAAGACTTATCGTGCCATTCAGCTTGTTTGAAGCAAGATCAAAACCATTGAGACTTTTCAATTGCAATATGGATTTTGGGATTGGCCCTTCCAAGCTGTTTCTACCGATCATTAGTACTTCTAGCATCGAGTCCTTTGAAAACATTTGTGTTGGAATCCTGCCAGATAATGAATTAGCTTCCAAATTAAAAAAAAAATCAGATTCTTTGCTAATGAAAAAGATGGGATCCGACCTGTAAAATTGTTGTAGGAGAGATCCAAGTACTCCAGTTTGTTGAGACTTCCTAGTGACGGTGGGATGATCCCTTGAAAATTACATTCAAATAGATCCACTGTGATCAGCCTTGACGTGTTGCTGATGTTGGGTAGAGTGCCTCTTAAGTTTGGGTTGAAACTTATATCAATCTGTGTTAGTGTTGGTATATGAAAAATTTCATCTGGAAATGTTCCTGTTAGACTGCAAGTGGTTAGTGAGAGTGTCTTGAGGTTTGCCAATCTAGCAAGAAACTCTGGTACTGGAGCAGATAACTCATTGCCACCTAGGTCTATCACAGAGAGAGAGGGTAGTTTGGAAAGGGAGGGATGAAATCCACCCGTTAGGTTGCAGTTAGGCATGCTCAAGACTTGCAGGTAAGGAAGTGATGAGGATAACGCCTCGCCCCATTTGTTCCCGTCTGCTGACACGGCAATGCCATCCAGGTACAACTCTTTGACGTTAGCCATGTTTTGGATGATGGTTTTGAATCCTGGGTTCTTGATGTGCAACTCATAGGACATTGAAAGATCTAGAGTGACTAAATTCACGAGCCTTGAGACTTCAAGTGGCACTTGACCTGTGAAGCCTGTGTTTGATAGATTTAGATAAGTCAACCCCGTGAGGTTCCCAAGCGCTGATGGTATGTTCCCCAGCACTGGGTTATATGCCAGATTCAATGTCTGCAGAAACTGCAAATGGAACAGACTACTGAGTTTATGAATGCCATTGCTGATTGCCTCATTATTCAAATCCAAGCCAGTGACTCGGCCATTTGAAGTGTTGCACGCGACACCACTCCAACGACAGCAATCTGTACTTTGATTCCAGCTTAATAGCTTGGTTGACGTTGTTTGGTTGAACTCGAGATTGCTTCGTAATTTCATGAGTAAGGACTTCTGATCATCCAAACATTGCCCTGCAATCAATTTCGGGTTTATGTAGCTGTGTATCCATGCAAGGATGAGGAGAGTAGGCAATGATGAGAGTGGTATCTTCATTGTTGGATATCAGAGGAAGCTTGTTTGAGTGCAGCACAAGTAGAGGTTAGTTGAATGGAGTACATTAAATTCACTTCAATAGGAAAGACTTGATTAAAGAACCACTTGTTGAAAGAAACTTAAAAAGAAAGACTTCTTGAAAGAATCACTTGACCTTTTTGTATTTATTTATGTGCATAAACCATTGTGTCAATGCTAAACTTTGTCAGGACTGCATTTCATCGAAGTGCGCATCAAAATTATAATTGCGAGCATAGTATGCAGTGTGCATCAAAAGTATGCAGTGGCATCATTTCACGAGACTTTCTTGGACATCTGTTTTTTCATTTGTTAACGTTTCGTGTGAATGTCTTTCACATATTAAAAACAAGCGTTAACAAATGAAAAAAAAAAAAACGGAGGGAGTGATAGGTAGTTCCTCACACAGTGATAAAACATACGGATTAATAAATGATTCTTCACAAATTTCCCATTTCTGAATTCAGTTGTTTTGATACTTGCCAATTTGCCATGCTGTTATCATGAACTGACTATAGGAACATGGTGAAATTATTTAGACTTTAGGTTTACTATAATTGGCTATTTATAAAACATTCTCCCTGATTGGTGGTCTAATTTTTGGGCCTTTGTTAATGCTTGCCTTTCTGCTGACTATCTTCATCTGGCAGCATTTTCATTAGCAGACTGTCCACATGGACATTCCCTCAATCTTTTGATAAATAAGAGCGACCCGAAGAAGATTGTGATGCCTACTGGAAACCTGACTGCAACCCGAAGAAGATCCGAAGAAGATTCTTCATAGTTCATACTGTAGGAATTTCTGAACTTCTGCTACTGGATCATGTATTTGGCCATTATGAAAATTTGTCAGAATCAACTTGTGAATTCAAAACTTCTAAAAATAACCATACTATCATGAACATGGTGAAATACAAGGTGCTAATTACGAAAATCTGTTATATATAGAACATCCTCTCGACTTGTGCTTTAGTTTCTGATCATCTACACATTGGCTTGAAACAGAACAGAAACTGGTGCTGCTCTGTATCCATACCAAGATGACGAGGAATCGCCATGGTGCGAGTATGCATCCCATCGTGGAGGAAAGAATATAATCGGAAATGGCAGATAAGTTAGTCGTTCAGTTGACTCAGAACGCGGTTTATGAACAGGAGAGCATAATGGCCATTGGAGAAGGTAAACAGTTCAGTCTTTCTTTAATTAGTGACCAGTCTTGTTGCAACGACTATGGTCTAGTTTCCAGATCCCTTCTTTGGACTTATTTTCATTTGTTTTTTGCCCGAAGACTCTTAAAGATCACGTCTTTCATTTGTTGGGAATTGCAAGTCAACGAACCGTTGTTTCATAGTCAAGAATGTGTCTATAAGTTTTTTCTCTTCGATTAAAACAATATTTAACGTCAAATTTCAGCAATGTTAGCGTTGGGCGAAATTCTATTAATTGGAGCTAATTTTATCATTTTGACGTTACGTTTTTAAAGATATGTTAATAAACTTAGGTTGCATTGTTGTTACGCTTCATGCGTTAACATGCATTATTAATGTTCTAGTTTACAATCATAATTCACAAGTGCCAAATTTTAATAATTAAAAAGGAAGTTTGTTAGCTTTAGCTCCTACATGCAGTAAATTTGTTCAGAGTACAATGATGTTGAGTCATTTGCCTTTTTAACTAGACACCATGCCTTATTCTTGAGGAAATCGTAATGAGGCCCAAATGGGAAATCATATGCGTTCTTTTCAGAAATTTCCGTTCTGTTCAAAAAATTCAACAGTTGCATGAAATAATCGGAATAAAGTTAGAAATTCCGTTCTGAGACATAGAGAAGAGACATGGTGAACAATTACTATGAGTAAGTACGTATAGGTTGTAACGGACAACCTGATACAAAGATGAGTCGAATGTTCATACTCCGAGGTTAACCAAACTGAACACAATCAGGCTAACCAGTGGAATCTTGGGGCAAAACCTAATTTATTCCAAAAAACCCCAAAAAATGCGTATGATCGCAAGAGAGGTGATTGAATCAAACAGAGAATTACCCATTTTCTCTCTCCTCCTGCACTCGAAATCAGGCGAATACCCATTTCATGTAAGTAGTTTCTGCAATTAAACTGCTGCAATTTCGGAAATTCAATTGATTGATTTCACTGCTTGCTTAATTTCGCTCAATTATTCAAATTTTGATTCTAATTGCCGCGAAATTTGGGTTATTATCAAGTATTAAACTTCCCAAATAATTTTGTTTTTTATCTTTCAATCGCAATTGTTCTTCTGTTTATGAATAAAAGTGTTCTAGTTTGATAACTTAAACATTATGATATCTAGGACAGCAGTAGGAGCATGACATTGATAATTGAGTTTGCTGCTTCTAATTTACACTTCTTATCTTTTTGATATTTGGAATCGAAATTTCAATGTTGTTGGGAATGTGAAAAAGTTAAAGACTTTGCTTGAGACAAATGGATAATCAAAGTAAGATAACAGAGAAGATACATTTAAGTTTTAACATTGTAGTACCTTCCTGATTCGGGTTTTCAATTTCGGCGTCTTTGAAACTTGCTTGCTTTCTTTCGACGAGCTTTACTCGGTACCACTTTCATAAGCAGTGTATCCACATGGTAATTGTACCACTCCCTCCATGCTTTGATGCATAGGAGTGGCCCAAAGAAGATTGCAATGCCGACAGGAAACCCAACCGTAGCTCCACTGAGAATCCATTGGAAGTTGCTGTGAGGATGTGGAACCTGTGGAGGTTCTGGCCCTGACTCTTGATTGTTTTTGTTTTCGCCTCTCTGTGTTAATGGTGGGCCGTAAAGTTCTTGGTTTCCCTCATATGAAGATGTGGTGAAGGAAAGGACTGAAGTTGAGTTGCTGTTGGGATCTGTCCTGCCAATTTATTGAAAGATAGGTTCAAGTAGCTCAGGAAGTTTAAATTTGCGAGCTGTGGAGGTATACTCCCACTGAGTGTGTTACAACAGAGGTCCAGTGACTCTAGCTGGCTCAAATTCCCAATGGATCGCAGAATATGACCTGAAATCGAGTTATGAGAAGCGTTGAGAACCTTTAGGGCATTTAGATTTCCTAGCTCTCCTGGTAATTCTCCATAGAAAGCATTATCTGACAGGTCTATGCTGGTGAAGATTGTAAGGATTTTTTCAAGTGTATTTCCTAAACCTTTGAAGTTGACTATGACATTGTACTGATAGTATTCATAACCTGAGTCTCCACCATTATGCTGCATAAAACTGGGTTTTGATCCGGTCTCATTTGTTGTAGCCATCATCCTCTTGCCGAAAAGTAACTTTGATAGGTGTCCGCTGAAGTTATTGGAAGCAAGATCAATAATCTGAATCAATGGCCATAATGAATTGATCCTGGGGCAGACAACAGTGCCATGGAATCGATTGGATCTGAGGACATGGACTTGCAGGCTTGACAAGGATTTTAGATGGCAAGGAAAGGTATCATTCAATTGATTATTTCCCAAGTCTAAAAGACTAATCCCTTTGCAATTGGCAAGTGATGCTGGAATAGGCCCTTCGAAAAAGTTCCCGTTGAAGTTAATAGTTTCCAGTATGCAGTTTTCTCCAAATTCATCAGGGATAGCACCATGTAATTTATTGCTTCTTAGATTCAAAATTCCGAGATTTTGAGCTGCTGCAGTCAGACAAGCGGGGATCGTCCCATTTAGACTGTTGAATGAAAGATCAAGAACTTGGAGATTTGTGGCATTGCAGAGCGATGTTGGCATGGTCCCGTATATCTTATTCCGTGCAAAAGAGAAGTACAGAGCTGATGAGAGGAAATTTCCAATGTTGGGGTTGAAGGAAGAAATTAAACTGTTGTTTGAAAGGTTTATATATTGTAGTTTATTCGAAGGTGGTATATCTGGAAGTTTTCCTTGAATATTGTTGGAATGGAGGTCAAGGATGTGCAAAAAGGATGGAAAATGAGGAATCTCCAGCTTCTCAAAATTGTTGCAAGAAAGGTTCAGATAGTAAAGACTATCACGCCAAATCCATTTGGGGATCCCCCCTTGGATCTGATTATTTGAAAGGTCTAGATAAGACAAGTATGGTAGATTTTGAATAAAGTCAGGGAGGACACTTAAGCTGCCGGAACCGAGACCAAGGGAGGTAAGCAAGGGAAAAGAGGATTTTTCACTGGTATTACTAGTATTGAATGTGAAGCGATTGTGTGAAAGATCTAGTGTATCGAGGTTGGAAAACTGTTCAGAAATTTCATGGAGACTAACCGTGCCATTCAACTTGTTTACAGAAATGTCGAAAGTTCTGAGACTTTTCAATTTGAATATGGATTTTGGGATCGGTCCTTCCAAGCTGTTCCTACCCATCATTAGTACTTCTAGTATTGACTCCTTTGAAAACATTAATGTCGGAAGTGTGGCAGATAATGAATTAGCTTCGAAATTAACAGATTTCAGATTTTTTGCTGATGAAAATGATGGGACTTGACCTGTAAAATTGTTGTAGGAGAGATCCAAAAGCTCCAGTTTGCTGAGACTTCCTAGTGACGGTGGGATGATCCCTTGAAAATTACATTCAAATAGATCCACTGTGATCAGCCTTGACGTGTTGCTGATGTTGGGTAGAGTGCCTCTTAAGTTTGGGTTGAAACTTATATCAATCTGTGTTAGTGTTGGTATATGAAAAATTTCATCTGGAAATGTTCCTGTTAGACTGCAAGTGGTTAGTGAGAATGTCTTGAGGTTTGTCAATCTAGCAAGAAACTCTGGTACTGGAGCAGATAACTCATTGCCACCTAGGTCTATCACAGAGAGAGAGCGTAGTTTGGAAAGGGAGGGATGAAATCCACCCGTTAGGTTGCAGCTAGGCATGCTCAAGACTTGCAGGTTAGGAAGTGACGAGGATAACGCCTTGCCCCATTTGTTTCCATCTGCTGAAACGGCAATGCCATCCAGGTACAACTCTTTGACGTTAGTCATGTTTTGGATGATGGTTCCTAACGTCGGGTTTTGGATTGTCAATGGAGGGAACTCATAGGAGATTGAAAGATCTAGTGTGACTAAATTCACAAGCCGTGATATTTCAAACGGCACCTGACCGCTGAAGCCTGTGTGGGAGAAGTTTAGGTAAGTCAAGCTAGAGAGGTTCCCAACCGCTGTTGGTATGCTCCCTAGCACAGGGTTGTATGCCAGATTCAAGGTCTGCAGAAACTGCAAACCGAACAAATTACTGAGATTATCTATACCTTTATTGATTGCCTCATTACTTAAATCCAAGCCAGTGACTCGGCCATTTGATGTATTACAAGATACTCCATTCCAGGTGCAGCAATCTGTTCTTTGATTCCAGCTTACTAGCTTGGTTGACATCGTGTCGTTGAACTCGAGACTACTCAGTAGTTTCTGGAGTAAGGACTTCTGGTCGTCGAGACATTGGCCGGAAACATTTTTTTTGGTGATGCAGTTCTGTGTCCATGCAATTATGAGGAGACTACGCCAGAATAGGAGTAGTATTTTCATTGATGAGGTTAGTTGAAAGGACACCAAAGGTATTTCTGTTACTTTTCTCCTTAAAAGAAAGAGCTGATGAAGAACTATAAAAGGAAAGACTTGATGTAATAGCCATAATCTATGCACAACCATAATCTATGCAATTATGTTGGCGTAACCACTTCACTTTTTGTACTTGTTAGATTCTACGTGCATACTGCATAATTGCTTCGCCAAGTCTACTTCTCTGTACCTATAACTCCATCTGTAGATGTGAAATTGTGAATTAACTCCTATTTTAAAACAGAAAGCCTTTGCATGGTGCACCTTATTCAAAATACTGGAACTTTTATGTGTGTATGTATTTGGATTTGAATTTATGAATGAACTTTCTATTTTATTCTGCTATTTGGAGTCAAAGATTCTATATTCTTGGGTTTTGGAATATTATGGAATAAAGCAATATGGTTCACAAAACTATATGTGCTTGTTGTTATGTGAAGTATAAGTCGAATGGCGATTCAATGCAAATTTTCTTGTCGGGTCATCCGTAAGCAGCCTCTTTATTTTTATTACGTGTTTAACTACCACTATTTACGTGCTTGTTGGTCTTCCAGAAGTGTCATCAGCTGTCATGGAAGTGTGTGGTTAGCTTATGGTGCAGTGTTATGGAAAACGAGATGTAATGATTTTCAGGAATGCTGAAAAATTCCAAGTTATAATTGAAACATTCTACTTAAGCTTATGTCTTTGTTTGAAAGGAATTTGCAAATTCTTTGTTAAATTGATTTCTTGGGACAATAAACTTCAGATAGGAATTGATCTAGAATAGTAGTAAAAGTTTATATTTTGCTAATCTATGACTGCATTTCTCTTTCATTCTACCAATTACTGTAAAGCCGAATTATGTTTTTCAACTTTCGTGGATGAAGGCCGAGACTGCTCCACTGTTGAGAAGTAAAGGATTTCTGATCATCCAGACAGTGGGTAAAAACAAAAAGGAACTTGGTGAAGCATTTGTATGCATACCAATATGGAGAGAAGTGGGAAGATGTGAGTGTGATTTCACTGGAGAAAGCCGTCTCTTAAAAATGCGGAGAACTTAGACGTTCATTACTCAAAAGCGGTTTTCAGGACCGAAGAATGGACACTGAAGCCTTACGGTAAGACCACAGTAAACATTTACTTAATCCATCTGTGAGAAAAAGTCTTGATGCAGGGACAATGGTCTATTTTTGATAGTCTAATGATTCGTTTGTCTTTTTAGTCAATGATTCGCCCATTTGGATGATTTTTCGGAGTTTGGACTGATTTGCATCCACCAGTCTCCCTGAATACTAGTGGGAAAAGATTCTGCAAGTAAGCAAGCCTTGTTTCAGAGTTGAGAAATTTTTTGCATTATTAACTCTTTCCTATGATATATCTTAATCAGTACGAATCCTGCAGTGCTGTTAAGCATTACGCGTTAATTTGCCTTATAATTGTAAGCAGAGACTAGTTTGTTGTTTAGTTTCTCTGTGATTACTCTGTATTTGATGTCAAGTTGTTATGGTTTAATTTACAATTACCTAGTGGCAAATACACTAAGCTTTGACTATTTCATACAAATGCTTACTCTATTTTTTTATAGCAATAACAATAAGCAGGCAGCGGCCATTTTCTGATATTTCTGGTTGGTCCAATCAAGGCATCAACTGCCTAACGTTTTTGAAAGGTAAAGAAGAGTTTTGCATGATTTGCTTAGTTATTAAAAGGATGTTTGTTAGCTTTGGCTCCTCATATAATATCCCCAAGACGGTTACTTATGACGATTCATGTTAGTTGACACCGAAATCATTTTGCAAATAAGGCTTGGTTGTTGTTGTTGTTGTACTGATATTGAATCATAAAAATACCATTTCGATCATGTGTCAGTACTCGATATCCTCTTTTTCATTCAGACGAAATTTAATGCTATTTTTTTTGGCCCTTTCTTGTTTTTGAGGGGTTGCTCAGTTCGTATGTTAGTGGTCAAGATAACAATAATAATAACCGTTGGTCAAAAGTTCTGTAAACCGGAGAAATTCATATGCCTTAGAGTGATGATTTGCTTTCTAGCATGGTTGATCAATTCTATCATTGTTATTTTGTCATCTTGATTTACATACTGAAAGTGACGCTACATTCACTCGTTAACATGCATGATTCTTCCAGTTTCTTACGAATATGATTGCTATCTTGTTATGCACTTATGCTTTGAATTACAATCAATGTGTGCCAGATATATGTAGTAATCTTTCACTACCAACACTTTTATACTGATGCATGCGGCTCTGGCTCTGATCTAAGTGGGTTTTCACTACCCAAGTGTTTCAATTGGAAAGAGTTGTTGAAGGAATTTTGTTGTTGTTTTAGATTTCGAGTCCTGTGTCTTGATTTACATACTGGTATAGTACTTCGTAGTATAGTTCACAATCTTCGCATACTATGTCAGTCAATAGGACATGGAAGAAAAATTGATCCTTCAAAATGCAAAATCTCTCCCTCTTTCTCTACCCTCCACACATGTTTTCGAAAGAACTGATATGTGGGTTCCTCTTGACCTCTCTTGACCTGGCTCCCTCTTTCCCCATCCTTTGTTCTGTTATAATATCAAAGATTGAAGAATTTGAAGGCCATAGAGGATTGAGAAAGCCATTATAGAGTAATTTGATGAAATTGAATGTAAGATTATAATTTTGTGGAATTTTTAAGCTGTTATGATATTGATTGAATTGTGTTTCGGGCTTTGTACATTTTTACATACGGAGTATATATAACATTCTAATTACATGTATTCCTAACGTCTACTAGACAACGACCTTTAGTTTAGTAATTTTATTTAATCTTGAATTGAATCTATAAAATTACATCTGTTTTAATATATGTATACAATATTAAACTTATTAAAACAAATTAAATACAAAAAACCGAGCTATTTCTAAAACATTCTTCCTCACCTATGTTTTGATTTCTGGGCCTCTGTTTGATGCGTGCTCTTCTGCTTCTTTTTCGCCGTTGACTATCTTTATCTGGCAGCATTTTCAGTAGCAGACTGTCCACATGGTAGTTGTACCATTCCCTCAGTCTTTTGAGAAATAAGAGCGGCCCGAAAAAGATGGTGATACCTACTGGAAACCCGACTGCAACACCACTGAACAGCCACTCAGAACGGATCAAATGTGATTTCTCTTGAAATATTGGTGTTACCAACCCTGGAGAGTGTTTACTTTGGCCAGTCACTGTTAATGGTGGGCCATAGAGTCTTGCATTTCCCTTGTATGAGGATGCGTCGAATGATTGAAGCTGTGTCGAAGTTGGGATTAATCCTGCCAGGTTGTTGAAGGATACGTTTAAGTACTCTAGGAAGCCTAAGCTTGCAAGCTGTTGAGGTATGCTCCCACTGAGGGCATTATAGGATAAGTCCATTGACTCAAGCTGGCTCAAGTTCCCTATTGATTGCGGTATGTTGCCTGAGAGGGAGTTACGTGAAAGGTTAAGAACTTTAAGAGCAATTAAATTTCCTAGCTCTCTCGGCAACCTCCCATGGAAGGAATTGTTGGACAAGTCGATGCTGGTGAAGATTGTCAGGACTTTTTGCAATTCAAAATCATAGTTTTTGAAGGTTACGGAAACCTCGTCCTGGTAATAAGTGTAAGCTGAGTCGTTAGTCTGATAGTTTAAAAAGCTAAGGCTTGACTGGTTTTCGTTGTTTTCAGCCATCATCTTTGTGCTACGAAATAATTTTGACAACTGACCAATAAAGCGATTGGAAGCTAGGTCTATGATCTGAAGCATTGGCCAAAACGAATTGCTCTCTTGACAGGTGACAGTCCCATGAAGTTGATTGGACCTAAGGACGAGAACTTTCAGGCTGGATAGGCTTTTCAAATGGCAGGGAAAAGTATCAGTGAATCGATTATACCCAAGGTCTAAGAGTTCCAAGAGACCGCAATTGGCAATTGACCCAGGGATGCGGCCATCTAGAGAATTCATGTTGAAGTTGAGAGTTTGTAGTGTGCAATTTTCTCTAAAATTATTAGGGATTGTACCATGCAAAGAATTTCCTCTTAAATTCAGGACAGCGAGATTTTCAGTTATCGCAGTCAGGCAAAGAGGAATAGTCCCATTCAATTCATTGTATGAAAGATCAAGAACCAGAAGATTAGAGGCGTTGCACATTGATGTAGGAATGTTGCCATATATTTTGTTCTTTGCAAGAGAGATGTATTCAGCTGATGGGAGGGAATTAATAAAGTTTGAGGTGATGGATGCTATAAAACTGTTATTCGACAAATCTATGTATGTTAGTGCTGTTTGAGACGGGAATACTGGAAGTTCCCCATGAATATTGTTAGCATGAAGATCAAGGACATGAAAATTGGATGGGAATAGTGAAGGAGGTTGTGCCAGTTCGACGAAACTGTTACAAGAAAGGTTCAGACGATATAACGCATCGTTCCAAATCCATGTAGGAATTTTGCCATGGATCTGGTTGTTTGAAAGATCAAGCTCATACAAGTAGGGTTGGTTTTCTAGGAATCCAGGCAGGATTTGTAAGTTGCAGGAAACGAGAGATAGTGTGGTCAATTGGGGATAAGAGGAATTTGTATCAGTATCACTTGCATCAATTGACAAGCCGCTGTATGTAAGGTCAAGTGTCTCAAGGTTTTGTAGTGAGGTCAAGATTTCATGCAGGTTTAATGTGTCATTGAACTTGTTAAAAGAAAGAGACAACATACCGAGGTTTCTCAATTGGAAAATGCTACGAGGAATTTGCCCTTCTAAATTGTTGCTCGACAAGTCAAGAAAACTCAGGATTGAATCCGTGGGAAACAGCGATACAGGAATACTACCACTGAGATAGTTGGTGCTCAAAGTAAGAAATGTCAGACTCTTTGCTAATGAGAACACGGGGATTGGACCTGAAAAATTGTTGAAGGAGAGATCGAGGTACTCCAATTTGCTGAGACTTCCCAATGATGGTGGGATGATCCCTTGGAAGTTGCACTCAAAAAGATCAAGCTCGATCAGTCTTTTCAGGTTGCCAATGGAAGTGGGCAGAATTCCCAGTAAGTCATGGTTGTAGTTCATTTCTAGTGTTCTAAGTGTTGGTACCTGGAATATTTTCTGTGGAAATGTCCCTGTCAAACTGCAATTGGATAGTCTTAGTGTAGTTAGGTTGGTAAATGTGGCGAAAAATTCTGGTACTGGGGAAGAAAACAAATTATTGTTTTCAAATTCCATTTCAGAAAGGGAGCGTAGCTTAGAGAGGGAGGGATGAAATCCGCCTCTAAGGTCACAATAAGGCATGCTAAGAACTTGCAGGCGAGGTAGCACTGATAATGCCTCGCCCCATTTGTTCCCGTCTGCTGAAAAGCTTATACCACCAAGATAAAGTTCCCTTAGTTGGGTCAAGTTTTGCATGATCACTGCTAGATTTCGGCTTTCTATTTGTATCGATGCTAAACCAAAGGGATCATCATCCCCATACTTGGTCATTGAAAGGTCTAAAACGACTAAATTTAGAAGTTGCGATAATGGAATTGGTACCTGTCCAGTGAAGCCTGTATGAGACAAATTGAGGTAATTCAAGTTAGAGAGCTTACCAAGGGCTGAAGGTATGCTCCCCAGGAAAGGGTTGTATGCGAGATTTAAGCTTCTAAGATGCTGCAGTCGGAACATAGGACTAAGGTTGTCTATGGGACTGAGGATTGCTTCTTCACTCAAGTCCAACCCAATGACTTGGCCGTTAGATTTGTTACATTGGACACCCGCCCAGTGGCAGCAGTCCTTGTTCCGGTTCCACCCTACTAACTTGGTTGACAGCTGAGGGATGTATTCAACGCTGCTTTGCAGTTCTACGAGTAAGGACTTCTGATCGTCCAGACATTGGCTTGAAACAGAACCAAAATTTGTGCAGCTCTGTATCCACACCAAGATGAAGAGGAATCGCCATGGTATGAGTATCCGTTTCATTGTGGAGGAAAGAATATTTCAGAAATGCGGAAATGTTAGACGTTCAGTTCACTCAACATTGATTTAAATGCAGGACTGCAGATGTTTATTGGAGTAGGTAAGACCATGGTAAACAGTTCAGTCTTTCTTCAAATATTAGTCTAATTTGATAAGTTTAATGATACTTTTGTCTTTGTTAGTCATGATGCGCCCTTCCAGATCACTTCTTTGGACTGATTTGTTGTTGTTTATTTGCATCCGTCCTTTCCCTGAAGACTTCAGTTACAAGTCGTTCAATTGTCAGAATCAGTCTGTAAGGATTTGCAAGCCAACAAACACTTATTTCAAACTTTGTTATGTGATGATCCTCTTTTCCATTTAGATGAAATATAACGTCACTCTTTAGCACGAATTTTAGTGAACAATTTGCTTTATTGTTTGATCAATCATATCATTGTTGATTTATCATTTACCAAGTGTCGCTATTTTTTATCAACGACTATTTTCATAAACTTAGTCCTTACGTGGTGTAGCCCTTCACGCGTTGACTCGCATTATTGTCCCAGTACAATCAACAAGTGGCTTAATCTTTATGTTTTATCCAGATGTAAACGTTTGGTGTTGGTGTTGGTCTTAGCTCCTATTAATTACACTTATTGTGAGTCCTATTTGCTGATGTTATTTCATTACACTGATTTTGAGTCCTTTGCCTTCCTAACTTATAAGTCATGAAACACTTGGTGCCAGGTGTTTTTCTAAAAGTAAACATTGAGTAAAATGAGCTTCAAGTTCTCCGTCATGTTTGAACCAATCAAAATAGATGTATGTCGGTTTTAGTAAATCAACGACGATGTTTCATATCCGAATGTCATATTTCCCTAATCATATGTACCGTTTACACGGGAATTTTTATACTTCATGTTTTTTCTAACGTCTGCATGATTTTCTCAGGAAATATGTGAAAGTGTAGAAATGTACTCCATAAGGGACTACTTTGTAAAACCGCAATTCCAATGCGGTTCAAGAATCGGACATGAACATGCTAGATGGTCGAATGTTTGTAATTTCCGGGTTAACCAACTAAACTCACTCCAAAACCCCAAAAAGTGTCCATGATCGCTGAAGAAGAAAGAGGTGATTAAATTTAAGACAGATTTGTCCAGTTTCTCTGTCCTCCCTCACTCCAAATCAGGTGAATACGCTTCTCTTGTAAATTTCTGCAATTTCATTATTATTGTTGCCATTGTTTAATTATTGCACTTTTGATTCTCATTCCGCGAATTTGGGTTCATATATCAGTGTGTTTACTGCAGACTAACTTTCCCAAACAGTTTTGTGCTTTTATTTGTTTATGCTCTTTCATTGCAATTGTTAATTATATATGCACATCAATGTATGAGAATGTTCTTTAACTTATGAATATATAATGTTCTAGTTTGATTAATTCCACATTACAGAATATAATAGTATAGTGTAGCAGCAGGAGCATGAACTTGGGTTTAACGAATTACGAACCGACTTGGCGACTTCTTGAATACTGCAGTTGTAATTTATTTCACTTTTAGTATGTGTTTCGGAGTCTGGATTGCAGTGTTACTGGCAATTGCCGAGTATAGTCCATGCCGTTGGTTGAATGTACGAAGTTTGTGAAGCATAATAATGATTTCAGAAATCTAAAATTAAATTGAGACACATGGACTAACAAATTTCGACAACAATGTGGATACATTATAATTTGAATGTTGTACTTCCTTCCTGATTTGGATTTTAATTTCTCCGTCTTTGAAATTTGCTGCCTTTTCTTCTACTTGTTTTCTTTTGACGAGCTTTACTCGGTAGCACTTTCATAAGCAGTCTATCCGCATGGTAGTTGTACCACTCCCTCCATATTTTAATGCATAGGAGTGGCCCAAAGAAGATTGTGATGCCGATAGGAAACCCAACCGCAGCACCACTTAATATCCATTCAAGGTTGCTGTTTGAATGTGGAATGTGCGGAGGTGCTGGCCCTGAATCCGGAATTTTCCTGTTCTCGCTTCTCCGTGTTAATGGTGGGCCGTAAAGTCCTCGGTTTCCTGCATACGAAGATGCAGTGAATGACTGAAGCTGAGTAGCTGTTGGGATCTGACCTGACAAGTTATTGAATGATAGGTTCAAGTAGCCTAGGAAGTTTAAATTTGCCAGCTGTGGAGGTATACTCCCACTGAGTGTGTTACAACAGAGGTCCAGTGACTCTAGCTGGCTCAAATTCCCTATGGCTCTTGGAATGTGACCTGAAACAGAGTTATGAGAAATTTTGAGAACCATTAGGGCATTCAGATTCCCTAGCTCTGTAGGTAACGCACCGTAAAAAGCATTATCTGACAAGTCCATGCTGGTGAAGATGGTTAGGATTTTTCGTAGCTCAAATTCTAAACCTTTGAAGGTGACTACTACTTCGTACTGCTAGTACCCAAAACTTGAGCTTGCGTTATTATACTGCAAAGAACTTGGTTTTGATCTGGCCCCATTTGTTGTAGCCATCATATTCTTGCCTAGAAATAGTGTTGACAGCTGCCCAGTGAAAAGATTGGAAGCAAGGTCAATAATCTGAATCAATGGCCATGATGAAATACTCTCTTGACAGACAATGGTGCCATGGAATCGATTGGATCTGAGGACCAGGACTTGCAGGCTTGACAAAGATTTTAGATGGCATGGAAAGGTGTCATTTAAGTTATTGTTCCCCAAGTCTAAAACGCTCATCGCTTTGCAATTGGCAAGTGATGCTGGAATACGGCCTTCAAAAAAGTTCCCGTTGAAGTTAATAGTTTCCAGTGTGCAGTTTGACCCAAATTGATCAGGGATGGGACCATGTAATTTGTTTTCTCTTAGATTCAGAACGGCCAGATTTTGAGCTTCTGCGGTTAAACAAACAGGAATTGTCTCGTTGAGGTTGTTGAATGAAAGGTCTAGAATTTGGATGCTTGTGGCATTGCACAGTGATGTTGGTATGCTTCCATATATCTTATTTCGTGCAAAAGATAAGTATTGAGCTGATGAGAGGGAATTGCCAATTTCGGGGTCAAAGGATGAAATGAAACTGTTGTTTGAAAAATCTAGATATTGTAGGACTGTCTGTGATGGTAAAGCTGGAAGTTGTCCATGAATGTTGTTGGAATGGAAGTCAAGGATTTGTAAATTGTATGGAAAATCTGGCAGTGGTTTCTCAAGGCTCTCAAAATTGTTGCATGAAAGGTTCAGAGAGTAAAGACCATATTGCTAAATCCATTTGGGAATCTCCCCTTGGATCACATTATTTGAAAGGTCTAGTGTATACAAGTATGGTTGATTCTTAAGAAAATCTGGGAGGACGCTCAAGTTGCTGGAAGCTAGACCAAGGTAGCCAAGCAAGGGAAAAGAGGCATTTCCACTAGTATTGCTTGCATCAATTGTGAAGTCATTGTGTGAAAGCTCGAGTGTGTAGATGTTTGGTAATTGCTGAAAAACTTCATGTAGCCTTACTGTGCCATTCAACCTGTTGGAAGAAAGAACCAGAGTGTGGAGATCTTTTAATTGAAATATTAACTTTGGGATCGGCCCCTGCAAGCTATTGCTGCTCATGGCTATATACCGGACTATTGAGTCCGTCGAGAACATTGACGTCGGAATACTGCCGGATAGTGAATTATACGACAATTCAAGAAAACTCAGATTCTTTGCTGATAAAAAAGATGGGACTGGACCTGAAAAATTGTTGAAGGAGAGATCCAAAGTCTCCAGTTTGTTGAGACTTCCTAGTGAGGGTGGGATGATCCCTTGAAAATTACATTCAAATAGATTGATTTCGATCAGCCTTGCCGTGTTGCTGATGGATGGAAGAGTGCCTTGTAAGTTTGGATTGTATCCTAAGTCAAGAACTGTGAGTGTTGGTACCTGAAAAATTTCATGTGGAAATATGCCTGTCAAATTGCAATTGAAAAGTGTGAGTGTAGTTAGGTTGGTAAATCTGGCCAGAAACTCTGGTACAGGAGCAGATATATCATTACTATCTAGGCTTATCACAGAAAGAGAGTGTAGTCTGGCAAGGGAGAAATGAAATCCGCCCGTAAGGTTGCAGTTAGGCATGCTCAACACTTGTAGGTGAGGGAGCGATGACGATAATGCCTCACCCCATTTGGTCCTTTCTGCTGAAATGGCAATACCATCCAAGTACAACTCTCTGACATTTGTCAAGTTTTGGATGATGGTTTCAAACTTTGGGTTTTCGATGCTCAAGAGAGACAGCTCATAGGAGGACATTGAGAGATCCAGGATGACTAAATTCAGAAGCCGTGATATTTCAAACGGCACCTGACCGCTAAAGCCCGTGTGGGAGAGATTTAGGTATGTCAAGCTAGAGAGGTTCCCAAGTGCTGATGGTATGCTCCCCAGCACAGGGTTATATGCCAGATTCAAGGTCTGCAGAAACTGCAAACGGAACATACGACAGAGATCATCTATGCCGTTGCTGATATCCTCATTACTCAAATCCAACCAAATGACTTGGCCATTTGAAGTATTGCATGCGACACCTCTCCATTGACAGCAATCTGTACTTTGATTCCAGCTTATTAGCTTGGTTGATGTTGTGTGGTTGAACTCAAGACTGCTTTGCAGTTTCATTAGCAAGGACATCTGATCATCCAAACATTGGGCAGAAACCAAGTTCAGGTTGATGCAGCTGTGTGTCCATGCAAATATGAAGAGAGTGGGCCATAATAGATGTGGCGTTTTCATTGATGAGGATATCAGAGAAGCAAGCTTATTTGAAGGCATGCAAATAAGAGGTAAGTGAAATTGGAGACATCTAAGGCACTTTTGCTTTTTATTACCTAAGAAGAGGGCCTGATGAAAGAACAAGTCCGCTTAATTAATTACTATAGTCTGCACTATTGTCTTTGGTAGTCAATTACGCGGTCAGCCACTTCATCTTTTTTGTACTGACTAGGAAAGAGCAGTTGATTATTTGCATGATTGCCTCCAAGGTGAGCAACATTGGGCGAATTTAGCCCTCTAAATTTGAGTAGCCTTTCTAGTACAAGGTTACTGTATTATACATCCTCTGTTCTTTTGGATTGTTATTGTTAAAACTTAAGATTCTAAAGGGAACGGATGGAGTAGTTTTTCTTTACTACCTGTTTTTTTTTTTTTTTTCAAAGCCAAAATGTGCAATTTGTGTGTGTGTGTATGTGTGAAACTTATACTCTTTCTCTTTGATGACTGTAATCCTCGAGAGCTGTATATTAAACTCCAGTTGGTGGATTTTCTTAAGAATAGTAGTAAAAGGGTATGCTCTATGAATGCATTTCTATTATGATTCACCAAGTATTCTAAAGCCTACTATGTTTTTCGACTTTCATGGATAGAGTTGTGACTGGGTCGCTGTTCAACGAATAAGGATTTATGATCATCCAGACACTGAGTCGATACAGAATGGAAGTTGATGAAGCTTTTTACCCATACCAAAATGCGAGTGGTCTGTTATTGCGGAGGAAATCAGTATTTGTCTTCAAATCCGAAAGTTAGAAATTCAGTTCACGTAAAAGCAGATTACTAGACAGGAGGACATTGAAGGTAAGACCATGCTAAACATAATCTTTTAAACTAAAAAAAAAAGTCTTGATGAAGCGACGATGGTCCACTTTTTTATAGTCTAATGAGACTTTTGTCTTTTGTTACCTAATGATGCACCCATCTAGATCACTTTTTGGACTGATTCGTCTTTGTTTATTTGCATCCACCCTCCCCCACTCCATGACCATAGGAAAAGAACCTGCAAGTAAACAAACACTTGTTTCTGCAATATCAACTCTCTTAGGTGATAATGTATCTTATTTAGGGTGTGTTTGGCCAAGCTCCTGAACTGTTTCTGGACAGTTTCTGGGCCCTAGAAACTGAAAACTGGCCAAACACCCAAAACTGAGAAACTGTTTCTGGTTTCTGAGAAACACTTCTAGTGTAAATTTGTTCATCAGAAGTAGAAGCTCCAATTTGGAGCTCCTCCTCCAGAAACTGTTTCTCAGAAACTGTTTCTGAGAAGTAGTTCTACAGAAGTTGGAGCTTGGCCAAACAGGCCCTTAGCCTAAGTCTTCCAGAGTGATACGCTTTACGCGTTATTTTGCAATAAGAACGTGATTATAGACAAGTTTTTATTTCTGTTTCCTTGTGTTACTCTGTCATTGTCTATTTGATGTCAACTTCTCATGGTTCAATCTACAATCAAGTGGCAAATTAAACATAGTACGCTTTTACTTTTTCTCTACTAATGCGTAATGGTTGCTCTCTATTTTATAGTACTAACTGCCTGAAGGTTTATAATTGTAAAGAAGAGTTTCACATGTTTTGCTTAATTATTAGAAGTTTGTGAGCTTCGTCTCCTATATGTATCTTATTACACTGATTTTGATGATAACAAAACGTTGCGGCTGCACAAGAGCCTAAGACTCTGAATTAATTAATAATGTCTCTCTGTATTGACTGGACTGAGCTGAAGTGCTGGATTGTGGTCTTGATAAGAACTTTGTGCTTAAGTCACACTCTAGTCGGAGCATGATATTAAGTTTGCTGTTCCTATTCTGTTCTTAGGTTTGATATACGAAGTCAGGATTCCAATGCTGCTGGCAGTTACCCAAATTAGTCAGGATTCCAAAATTGCTGTTTTTTGAATGTATGAATTTGATGACATGAAAGGCTTTAATCAACAAAAGACTAGCTTGAGACAAATTAATCAGTAACTAAGACCATAGTCAGAAAACATAAAATTTGGAATTTTGTAGTTTGTTTTTGTTCCTGATTTGGGTTTTAATTCCAGCGTCGTCTTTGAAGCCTACTTGCTTTTCTTCTTATTTTCTTTTGGTGCGCTTTACTTGGCAGCACTTTCATAAGCAGTCTATCCACATGGTAGTTGTACCACTCCCTCCATATTTTGATGCATAGGAGGGGCCCAAAGAAGATTGCAATGCCGACAGGAAACCCAACCGCAGCTCCACTTAGAATCCATTCAAGGTCGCTGTTAGGATGTGAAATTTGTGCTGGCCTGGAACCTGGAATTTTCCTGTTCTCACCTCTCAGTGTTAAGGGTGGACCGTTAATTCCTCGGTTTCCCTCATACGAAGATGCAGTGAAGGACTGAAGCTGAGTAGCTGTTGGGATCTGTCCTGCCAAGTTATTGAAAGATAGGTTCAAGTAGCCTGGGAAATTTAAATTTGCCATCTGTGGTGGTATGCTCCCACTGAGTGTGTTACAACAGAGGTCCAGTGACTCTAGCTGACTCAAATTCCCTATGGAATGCGGAATTTGACCTGAAACCGAATTATGAGAAAGGTTGAGCACCTTCAAGGCATTCAAATTTCCTATCCCTCCTGATATTTCTCCATGAAAAGCATTATCTGACAAGTCTATGCTAGTGAAAATTGTTAGGATTTTTTGCAACTCAATTTCAAAGCCTTTAGTGGTGATTACTACTTCGTACTGGTAGTACCCAAAATTCGAACTTGCGTTATTATACTGCAAAGAACTGGGGTTGGATCTGGTCCCATTTGCTGTAGTCATCATCTTCTTGCCAAGAAATAGTGTTGACAGCTGCCCACTGAAATGATTGGAAGCAAGGTCAATAATCTGAATTAATGGCCATAATGAATCATTCTCTTGACACACAACGGTGCCATGGAATTGATTGGATCTGAGGACCAGGACTTGCAGGCTTGACAAGGATTTCAGATGGCAAGGAAACGTGTCGTTTAATTTATTGTTCCCCAAGTCTAATACGCTCATCCCTTTGCATTTGGCAAGTGATGCTGGAATACGCCCTTCGAAATAGTTCCTGTTCAAGTTAATAGTCTCCAGTGTGCAGTTTGATCCAAATTCATCAGGGATGACACCTTGTAATTTGTTGTCTCTGAGATTCAGGACGGCGAGATTTTGAGCTACTTCAGTTAGACAAGTAGGCATTATCCCGTTGAGGTTGTTGAATGAAAGATCAAGAACTTGGAGACTTGTGGCATTGCACAGTGATGTTGGTATGCTCCCGTATAGTTTGTTGAGACTTCCTAGTTGATTATCTGCATGATTTCTTCCAAGGTGAGCAACATTGGGCGAATTTAGCCCTCTAAATTTGAGCAACCTTTCTTGTATAAGGTTACTGCATTATACTCCAGTTGTTCTTTTGGATAGTTATCGCTCAACCTTTGAGCCTTAAGAATCTAAAGGGAACGGATGGAGTAGTTTTTTATGGCTTAAGAAACTTCGAGACTTTTTTTTGTGGTTAAGTTACAGTGTGCATGTGCGTGTGCGTGTGCGTGTGCGATCGTGGATTTTTATTCTAGAATAGCATTAAAAGGGTACACTTTATGAATGCATTTCTATTATGTTCTACCAAGTATTCTAAAGCCTACTTATTTTTCGACTTTCATGGATGAAGTTGTGACTGCTCAAGTGTTTAACGAGTAAGGATTTCTGATCATCCAGACATTGAGTCGAAACAGAAAGGAAATTTATGAAGCTTTTGTCCACACCAAAATGCGAGTGGGATGTTATTGCACAGTATTACACAGAAGATGGCCGTATCTTCAGATCCGAAAGTTAGAAATTCAGTTCACTCAAAAGCAGATTACTGGGCAGGACACTGAAGGTAAGATCATGCTAAACATTACGAGTACTTCATTTTTCAAACTTTAAAAGAAGGTCTTGATGAAGCGACAATGGTCCACCTTTGATACTCTAATGAGACGTTTGTCTTTTTTAGTTAATGATCACTTTTTGGACTGATCCGTCTTTGTTTATTAATTTGCATCCGCCCTCCCCTACTCCAAGACTGAGTAGCTCATGTGTCAGTGGGAAAAGAACCTAAAAGTAAACAAACACTTGTTCCTGCAATATCAACTCTCATAGATGATAATGTATCTTATTTAGCCCAAGTCCTCCAAAGTGTTATGCTTTACGCGTTATTCAGCAATATGTGTGTGATTATGGACAAGTTTCTATTTCTGTCTCCTTGTGTTACTCTGTATTTGATGTCAACTTCTTATGGTTTAATCTACAATCAAGTGGCAAATATACTAAGCTTTCACTATTTTTCTACTAATGCGTAATGGGTTGCTCTCTATTTTATAGTACTAATGCTGGCTGAGGCAGCCTCTCTCTGATTTTTCAGTTTGGTCCCATCAACTGCCAAAAGGTTTTTAATTGTAGAGAAGAGTTTCACATGCCTTTGAACTTGAAGATTCACTTGTCCAAGTCATTTTTATACTGACTCCATATTTTGCTTATTTAAACAATTGATTCCCCTCATCTGATCCTTCATTAGTTTGAAGCTACAACCTTGGACTGTAGTTTGAAAAGCGACTGTGCTAGCTTTTGTTTCGTACACATTGCTTATGCAATCTAGGTGAATATTTTTATTAGGAGGGGGGGGGCTCGAACGTTGATCATTTGACATATTTGATGTTATTGCATCTTGAATTCTTGATTGAGTAACCATGTCTGTTTGTATTGTTTGTACTGACTTGACTTGCTGGATTGTTGTCTCGTTATAAACTTTGTGCTTAAATCACACTCTAGTCGGAGCATGATATTGAGTTTACTGCTTCTAGTTTTCAGTTTTAAGGTTTGTGATATTCACACTCAGAATTCCGATGTTGCTGGCCATTGCCCAAATCAGTCAGGATTCCAGTGTTGTGTTAATTGCCAGATTAGTCAGGAGTCAGGACTCCAATTTTGCTGTTGTTTGAATGTACAAATTTGATGAAATGTAAAGCTTTGATCAACCAGAGACTAGCTTGAGATAACTTAATCAACAAACTAAGACAATACTGACAAAACCTAAAAATTGAAACTTTGTACTGCGTTCCTGATTTGGGTTTTAATTTCAGCATTTTTGAAGCTTGCTTGTTTTCTTCTGCTTGTTTTCTTTTGACGCTCGTTACTTGGCAGCACTTTCATAAGCAGTCTATCTACATGGTAGTTGTACCACTCCCTCCATATTTTGATGCATAGGAG
>JBBYHQ010142292.1:0-26768 GCA_038382645.1 Spergularia azorica
ACCCTAGGGGGGAGGGGAGTAATGCATTACCCCCATATGGGGGTAATAGTTCCTCCTCTACCCCTTATTTCCTCCCTTTACCACCACCATTTCTACCATTTTCCCCTTATTTTAGCTCTTATTACCCCCCTAATAATTACTCCTATTCCAAGCAAGCCCTTAGAGTACTTTACTAAGTTATTACCCGTGACGTAACTTCAATATGATTATACAAGTGTACCGAATAACTTTATCAACTGAGCTAACAATTCCACTAACACACGAATACATTGATACAAAATACTTTACTAAGTTAACCAATGACGCAACTTCACCTAAAATCATATTGTGTACAAATAACTTTATCGACTGAGCTAGCAATCAGGTATTCACGTCACCCACAAATACTCGTAAAACTACAAACTTTACCAGTTAGTTTAACTGAGTAGTAAAAGATGATTACTTGAGGGGTTGGGGTAGGATTAGGAGTGAACCGAGGCTGAGACGGAGGCGGCGGGTTCGGCACGAACCGAGACTGAGACGGAGGCGGCGGATGGCGAGGATGTTGCGGAGGAGGAGGAGGATGGTGGAGATGAGGAGGAGTTGGTGTAGTAAGCCTACCACCACCATTGATGACAACTCTCAAAGGATTAGTAGGATTCAATGTCCTAAGCATTGAAGTATGGTAACTTCTCTGAGAATCTTCATTCTCATCAACCACTCTCTCTCCACCTTTCTCCAAATCTTCTCTCCCTCCAAACTCATTCTTCTCATTTTCTCTCTCCTCCCCTGCCACCTGCAACAAAAATGGAAACTTGTTAAAGATGGAAACTTTGGTTCCCAAATAAAAATCCAACAAATGGGTATTTATAGTAATCTTACAGGGTCTACGGCGCCCATCGGACGGCGGCGGTTGGTGGTGCGTTCGCCGGCGACGGCTGAAATGAGTTTCTGTCTCTCTCTAGAATGTTGGAGTTTTTAGAGAGAGAAAGTGAAGAGAGAGAAGAAATGAGAGACGTTATTGGGTAAAAGAGTACGTTAATTTTTGGAGTGAAGAAGTTAAATTCTTTTTTGAATTTTCTTTTATTTTTATTTTTATTTTTTGAAAGACAAAGACAAATAAGTTGAGTCCACTTGGTAAATGTTTGTTGTTTGTGCATCTCTTTATTGTGTGTCTTATCCTAGACGCTTCATTTTGGTGCGTGGCGCGTGAGCGTTTAGTCAAACTTTTGCTTCGTTTTTGATGGCGGCTTTGAAGAAGAAAATAACGTTTTTACTGCGTTGGTAATTGGGAGGAGAGTTGAAAAAAACGTTTTTACCGTTTTGTTCAAATCAACCTTTGCAATTGTTTTCTTAATCAACAAGTCTCATATGAGACGGTCTCACGATAATTTATTGTGAAACGGATTTAATTGTTTAAAAAGTGAACCGTTTAACATTGATCGTGACCATTATATTATTTTTAGTGATCTTGTTAGTTTACGATTTAACCACATAAGTTGTGATTTAAAAGGGTCACAAAATATAAAATAAGGCATAATTTATGAAATAACTCATTTACTCATTTTATATGGGGCATTTTAATCTTACATTAAACTAAAATAATCACTAAAAGAAGTATAATGGTTACTAAGAATGTTAATGAGGTCACCATTTGTATAAAAAAAGATGGTCTCACGATAAGTTAGTGTGAGATCGTCTCACACAAGACTTACTGTTTCCTAATAGCATACTCCTATGTTTAGTGATTATGGTTTTGGATAAGTAGGTCGTACTTTAGTATTTTTATAATCGACCCGTTATCGTTGTTATTATTATATACTAGTGCCTTGTGTAAAAGAACGTGTGAGAAAATGCGCATTTCGATCAAATCTTCTTAGTCTAGGGTGACTTTATTCTGCCTTGTTTGAGAAGGAACAATATAAACAACGGAAGGATTAGTGTTTTTTTTTTTACTAGTTTCAAGTCATACGTTTTCGTTTGATAGGTCTTTGGTCCTCTATAGCCTTTATTCACTCCATGATCTTTTTATTGATTTTGTTGGCCAATGAGATCGAGGCACATAAGCGCAATTATAATTTAAGAAATGAGATACAAAGAGGAAAAGTATAAACTCGGAGTTATTTTTTTATTCTTCTTCTACGATGTAAAGGAGTTGTAACTTGTTAGGACAATTGTAAAACTCACGAGATTGAAGTTAAAGCTAAAGATTTCATGTTTCGGTGAATATACGAGGTAAACTAGAAAAATCTTCCTATGAAAGAAAGTTAAATTCGGAAACAAGAAACATGGGTGTACCGTGTACGTTTCACCGCAACTAATGTGTAGCCTTCGTATACAGTGTGATCATGAATTCATGATGTATGATTGGATAACTTCCATTTTTAACAGATTTACATCACACCAATGTACGTATTATTACGTAACACTAAACAGTCAATAAGGTTGGCGGCGGGTCCAACGTTGTTCGATGGCTCTTACATCAGCTGAGTTTCGTGGAAGTCTCTAAATAGAAGACTTACGACATCTAGTTTGTTCTATGGTTTCGGTGTGCTCGACATTAAGTCGAAAAAGGGTGAACTCAGCAAAAGATTGAACATGATGGAAGGTAGTAAAACAACCAAACGTCAACAATTTAGGAGAACGGAGCAACAAGTAATCACTCGAAAGACTTAATCAAAACTGTCAAAACTCAGGACTCAGACCCGTCTGAGCTACAAAAGTATCATCACTGTCAAGTGTTACTTTTAAAGTGCACAGATGTGGTAAAAAGAATCAGGGAGACGGGAACAAACAAAATACACATGCGCTAAGGCTAACAACGGTCACCTGCAACATGGAAATATGAATAGAAAAAGGAAGATAGATAACTGCAGATTACTTAATTTGCGTGACCTAAAAAAAACTTGATCTGGTATAACAAAGAAATATGGTTATCTTACATAGGTAGAATTCAGCAGCCCACAGAACTTGAAGAAATCGAAAGCAATGGACCTCAGTTCAATCACTGGAAACGATAAGACAATGGTCGAGACAAACTTACAACTTACAAGGCTATGTAACTTAAGGACTGCTAGTGCACACGTTTCAGAGCAGTGCTATTTTTTTTATCTAGTATGGTTCTCTTTCAAAAATCGATCTGCACTTTTTAACAACTTTGATGGCAATCTTCTTTCCTCACTGCGAAATCTAACAGAGCTAATTTTCCTGCTTGTTTGACTCTTGTGGTCCCTTGATGATACTTAGATGTCCGCCTTCCTTGCACGCTACAGTAACTGCTTAGATGGTAGGGCATCAGTCTAGCATAATGTAAAAGTATAACATCCCGCTATGGCCATCGCAGATTTAGAAAAACAAGTCCAAGGCATCCGCAACTGTTATCAATGTCATAGAAACAGCTCAGCCATTCTTTTACATGCCCAATTCGAACGGATTATATGACAGAAATGCGGGGAGGGGGGTGGGGATAATAATCACGTAACCAGATTAAACTTAACATCATTGGACATAGATATAAAAGCACAACAGGAACTAAAGAAGCAATGCAGTAAACACTTGAAACAAAAGAGACATGTGGGTTTAGAGAAATGCTACACCATAAGAGATGAAGCAAATGCAAAACGACAAACGTATAATGACAGTTATATCTCAACCCTATGGCGTTCCTGATTGTGTAAATTGGAAGTACAACTACGAATTGACCAACAACAATGACAATACGACAGAAGTGCAAGCAAAAGCCTGATTCGCATGAGAATGCCATATACAAACGTAAGCAACATCTGCATCAAGATGACAAGTAAGCCTGCTCCTCCAAAATCCATACCTTAGTAACAAGATATTATTCTACTAACACATGCCGTGTATTTATTGACTTTAATTCACACATAGTCACATGCTGCATGATTGTATAACAGACGACCTATTCCTATTAACATAATCATAGTTCCAACGCCACATACCTCAAGTTCGTAAGCACACAATGCATTCAGTTGCCATTTATCCCAATGCCACAAGACCTCATGTTAGTAAGCACACAATGCGGTTATGCACACATTGCACAAAGAAATGAAATCCAACGCGGTTATGGCAGTCATAATGAAATAAAAAGTTTCCGGACTATGGCATCATCACCCATTGATACACATGTTTCCTACATCTAAACGCACCTAAAGAGTCCGTAAGGCCGTAACTAACTACTACATCTATCCCTAATCCTGATTTCAAGCTAAAAGCTTCCCCCTTTTCAGAAAACCCAACCAAACCACACCGTGAGACCCCTCTAATTCTCATCAATTACCGGAAGAAATTCGATCAAAAATCATACGATCCACAACATGATTACAATATCATTCGCATTAAATTAAGAAGCACAACTATAATATAAGGATGCAATCATTAAAAAAATACAATCTTTTTCAACATAATTAACAAAAAATAATATAATTAACAAAAAAAAAAAACCCAAACATTTAAAATAAATTAATACCCGATCAGCATCCATCTCCTTGGTAAACTTTGAGGGTTTAATCGCTCTCTTTCCTGCATAATTAAGCGTAATTACTAATTAATTCAAGAACAATAACACAATTAAATGCATAAATTACTGTAAAATTACAGAATTAATAGAAAAAATTAAACAAAGTTGGAACCTTTGCGAATGTGAGCAGCTTTGCCATGGCGATTGGGAGCGACTTTCTTCAGCTTTTGCTGTCCCTTGAACATGTTCGCCTTCTGCGTCATCTTTACTCTACTTAATTGATGAAGGTGAGGAGAGAGAAAGTGAAAAGGGAGATTTTTTTTTTTTTGGGGTTTTGGTATTTCTAGGGTTTATCTAGGGTTTTGATTGCAAATTGAATTGCAGAAGGTTGAAATTTGGGGGAAAATATGGAGATCCGACCCGAATAAGATGTCGGATATGGGTACTGTTTTTTTCGTTTTATTTGGACTAACCCATCATAGTCGCAGCCCATATACAATAAGGTTTGGACTGACCCATCAATTATGATCGGAATGTATGAACACCTTGGATCGAACTAGCTACCATAGTAAAAGAAAACGATAACGCTGCGGGGGTGGTGATATGAGTATATAAATCCGAGACACTCTCCTCGGCTGGGGGTGGTGATATAATTTGGATTTTCGAACCATTTCAAAGTTTGGACTGACCCATCAATAATGATCGGTAAAAGAAAACGATAATGTTGCGGGGGTGGGGAAATGACTCATTTGACTATATGAGTATTTGAAGATTTTGGACCCGAGATACTCTCTAGGCAGGTTGATTTTTTAACCACTATGACAACCTTAATCCATATGAAAAGTTGAATAAATCAGCTCGAAACATGAAAAAGATAATGTCTTAGCACATTACAAATGTATAATTTATTAGAGTACATCACTCGAAACGATGTCGATTAATTAAAAGAATGAACATGGTCAAATGTTTAACAAAGAAGCAAAACCACAAATATATATGTGAGCACATCATTGTATTAACAATTAGTCCAGCCTTATCTCATTGATACGAATCATCAAAATTAATTTAAATTTACAAGTTCCTCTAAAACGTGACAAGAAATTGAATATTCTTGTACACTTTGTATAATAATTATTGTATTCCAATGATTAAGTCCCTTACCTTTAATTCAAAGGTATACTCCCTACAAATACCCGCCAATTCTTTCACATTTGTCATTGACTAAAAGAGTATATATACTAATTTGTGAAGAAATCAAGCAAATTTAGACAAAATGTGTGGAATGTTTGGGTACGTGAACTTACTACAGAGTGAGCAGGGATAGGCGTTACATAATACAAGTGTTATTGCAAGGGCTCCGTCGACTGGAGCACCGGGGCTATGATTCCGCCGGTGTCGCCATTGATTCCTCCGAGCCTTGTTCTATGCACTGCAATGGTCACATTATTACGGAATTCCCTCCTCCTCTGATTTTTCGCAAAGATGGCAATGTTCAGTCTCTCGTTAAGTTTGTCTATAAAGGTACGTAGACACGTAATATAATGCGCATTATTTCAACTTTCCTCGTGAACTTATTGTTAGGTATTAGGGATCGCAGAATCGGTTGCTAGTACCAAAACCGATTCCTAATATATATAACTGCACAACGCGAACCAAATGGCCCTGAAAAAGTCTTAAGGATATACTCCATTATCTTTATCTGTTGCGGAAGTTGGACGATTCTTTGATGTTTATTTGCTCGGAGCAGAAATCTCACAAAGATTGACTTTATTCTAAATTCACATGGAATATTGAATTAAATAAAGGGACTTAACTGACCAAATCGTTGGTTCGTAATCGTAAGAGCGAAGATACTAACAACTTTACAGTGACATGTTCCCACTGATTCCATAGTCACTTTTGTATGCGATAATAATACTCAGCATCATGTGAAATGTTTAGAAAGCTAGCTGCATGCCTGCATCATTCACCAACAAGAAGTAGTAGTGATGATTACGCCATTACAATTTTTAACCCATGATTTTGAGTTGATAAATTAGCCTTGATTTTCTTTTCTTGATCAACTAGGATAGTCGGATAGATCATACTAATCGTCATCTTAACATGTGTGCTGATAAATAATGTTACATATCAATCTAGTTATTCGTAAACGTGAAATAGTAAATGTTTATCATGCACTGTACACTCCTAGAGTGGACGCTACTAAAGACTAGTTGTGGACAATAAATACCACCATGGCGCTATTCACAGAATTTCAAGACGATTGTCAGTAATTGTCCAAACCCGTCTCACGTATCAGATTCCTACTCAAAGTCTAAACACAAGTATTTGGTAATCGGTGTTACTACTTATCAAGTTAGGACTCGCTTGGTATCGTTTTCATAATATGAGGAAACAACCAAAGAAAACAGTTGATCAAAAGTTTCCTAGAAAAAATACTAGTCAAATCTGACAGCACTCCTCTCTCTCTCTCTCTCCAATATAAATTCTCCCAAATTCTCAATTCAACTGTTCATAATTTCACATTGCCACCACTTTTTCTTCATATGATCATCGATCATATACTATACAAATCCCAAAGTTTTAGTCTTTGATTTTATATCATACCCATTTCACAGAAATTCTCTTTTCCTCCTTTCGAAATTTAAAAAAAAAAATGTGTGGGATATTTGCATACTTGAACTTCAATGTGAGTAGAGAAAGGCGTTACCTTTTGGAGGTTCTCTTTAATGGTTTACGCCGTCTTGAATACCGTGGTTATGATTCTTCCGGTGTCTCCATTGATTCCTGTTCTTGCAATCTTCTTGGTGACGCTATTCTTTCAAATGGGAGCAATATTGGGAATGTGAATGGGAATGGAGTCAGCAGCAGTTCCAATCTGTCTCCTCCACCCCTCGTTTTTCGGAAAGAGGGTAACATTGAATCCCTTGTCAAGTCTGTCTACCAAGGTTTCTTCTCCTTCACACCTTTTTTCTCTCTCTTTTTTATTTATGGTTTTTTTTATTTGGTGTTTGAATTTGTGGGCAGTTTTTTTGGAATTTGGGAATTTTGTTTGTGTTGTTAGGTTTTAGTGAATTGCAGTTTATTTATCAATTTCTGGGTTTTTCTGGGTGTTATTGAGTTTTGAGTTGTTTTTGTTTGGAATTACTGGAATTGTGAGTTTTTTCTGCAGTTGGATCAATGTAATGAGTATAAAGATTAGTGCTTTTTAGCTGGTTCAGGGTATACTGAATTGTTACTTACGTACATCCGAACCCCCCTTACCTCGCCTTAGGCGCGAATCTTTGAGGAACTAGGGTAATGATATTGTTGTTGATTTGCTGAGGATCATGGAATATGAGATTGCAAAGAATTTCATGGTGTTTGACTGGCAATCACATTGGAAAATCTTGCACTATCTTGTTGAGATTGCGCGGGAGATGAAAGTTATTGGGTGCCTGAATTGTGTTATGGAAGAGCAAAGCTTGAATCTTTGGACATTTATTTAAAGCTCCTGGTGCTGACAATCAGTTTAATTATGATTTTATGCATCTAGTTCTAGACAAAGGTGTGATTCACTGATGGAACAAATTTGTTTTCACTTTCTGGCTGTCTTGGTTTTACTTGCCTACATCCGAACCCCCCTTACCTTGTCGTAGGCGCGAACCTTTGAGGCACTAGGGTAATGATGTTAGTCGTTGATTTGCTGAGGATCATGCAATATGAGCAAAGCAATCAATTTGAGATGGTGAGACAATGTCATGATGGTTGTTTAGCAATCCCATTGGAAAATCTTGCACTTTGGTTTGCTGAGGATCATGAAATATAAGATCACAAAGAAATCAATTTGAGATGATGAAACGATTTCATGATGGTTGATTAGCAATCCCATTGGAAAATCTTGCACTAATTTGTTGAGATTGCGCGGGAGATGAAAGTTATTGGGTGCCTGAATTGTGTTATTGAAGAGCAAAGCTTGAATCTTTGGACATTTATCTTAGCTCCTGGTGCTGACAATCGGTTGAATTTATGATTTTATGCATCTTGTTCTAGAGAAAGGTGTGATTCATCTGTTTTCACTTTCTGACTGCCTGTTTGCGACACTAAGTTTCTTCTAGTATTGAGTTGATCATTTTATATTGCTTTTATCAAAACATCTTGATAGCAGTGAACATTATTTAGAAGTAGTTTACCTTGTTAAAGCCGCTACTTTAGGAAAGATTGTGCTGAACGATGATTATGATGGATTTAGAAGTTTAAAGTGTGGACATAGAAGAGCTTTATTTTCCTGTTTTCAGTCTCGTTAGTTTGTTTTGGCGTGGGCAAGATTCTCATGAGAGCAATATCTTCTCCGTATTAAATGGTTTATTTGTAACTAAAGTTGAATTTGGTTGCAGATGCCGCAGCAACTGAATTGAATTTAGAGGAGTCATTTCCCGTTCATGCTGGAATAGCTCACACACGATGGGCTACTCACGGGGAGCCTGCACCAAGAAATAGTCATCCACAGACCTCTGGTCCTGACAATGAGTTTCTTGTTGTACATAACGGGGTTATTACTAACTACGTGGTATGAACAATCTTCTTTTAAAATAGCCCTTTCAGTATGACCCTGGTTTTTAACAAGTGAGGTTGTATGAGATTTTGAGTCATAAAATCAATTAATACTCTAGGTTACAATTTTAGCTTTGTTCAGTGCTGTCAGAGGCGAAGCTAGACAAAAAAGTTATGGGTGGGGGGGGGGGCAGGATTCGAACCCCTGACCATAGGCATGAATGTTGCCTACACTACCACTAGAGCAAACAGGTTTTGTTGCTATTTTATAACAAAAACTTATATAAATCTTAAAAGTCAGGGGGGGCCATGGCCCAGTCCCCCCCCCCCTAGCTCCGCCACTGAGTGCTGTTATGGCGCTCATTTATGTTCAGGCGTAGTGTTTGAATATCTATCGGGTTAAGCATATGTTTGTTACTTTTACATGTAGTTTCATTGCATATGTTTTGTTGCTTGTTTAGGTATTAAAAGAAACGCTAGTTCGACATGGATTTACATTTGAATCTGATACTGACACTGAAGTTATCCCAAAGCTCGCCAAGTATGTCTTTGACAAAGCAAATGAAGGAGGAGGTATTCTTCTTTTAATGTTGCAATAAAATTTTTCCATCTTTCTATATATAAAGTATTTTGGAAAAATAATAGGTCTGAACCAACTTAACTACAGAGTACAGTTCTTTATCTTTGAGTGGTTAACTACAGTCTTCTATAGCTGTTAATCACATCTCATTTCCTGTTCTTCCAGGAGAAGCTACTGTTTCATTCAGTGATGTTGTCCTTGAGGTCATGAGGCATCTTGATGGAGCATATGCTCTTATTTTCAAAAGTCGGCATTATCCAAATGAGTTGGTTGCTTGCAAACGTGGTGGTCCATTGCTCCTTGGTGTCAAAGTAAGTAAGATGGCTCTAGTGCATGACTAATGTGATGAATTAGCTTCACTTTTCAAATTTGCAGCTCTTGTGCATGAGTAAGCTGGATAGTTCTATATTGATATCAGGTCTTTAATTCTTTATATGTGGTTGTCCTATTGTTTCTTGTCTACATATTGTGCTGGTTAGCATTCGTCTGTATTTATGTACCATGTGCGCCCTTTTAGCGATCTTCTTCTCGCTACAATTTCATATTCAAAAATAAGTGATGGTTTTTGATGCTTTACATCAAGGAAATGTTTTAGAGCACAGTATCTGCCTTACATAAACTTTCTATGGCTGGAATGTTTAATACATAATCTTGTTTCAGTTTATTACTATTATATAGCTGGATAGATAGGGCCACTGAAGCTTGAAACTCACGTATCTTATCTTGAACTCTCGATGATTACAGATGCAGTTTTCATTGAAGATTCTTTCTAATGTTACCACTTATTGATTCAGGAACTCACAGAAGACGTGACTGCTGGAGCGTCTTTTGCTGACTTCAAAATTTTGAAGAATGGGCAGCCAAAAGAACTTTTTATCTCCAGTGATCCTAATGCTCTTGTTGAACACACTAAAAAGGTTTTGGTGATAGAGGATGGTGAAGTGGTTCACATTAAGGTACTAATTCTTTTTCTGTTAGGCATATGTGTGGTTACTAGGTTTAGAAATGCCTGTGTACTTGAGTAATTACTGGGGCTGGCCTCTTTGGTCATAATGGCATAGTATAGTTTTATTGCTACAGGGGCGTCTTTTCCTGACTTCCAATAAATCTGAGTTAGTAATTTGCATCTCATATTCTCAAGACTTACTTGGAGTCCTGGACATTCTTATTGAACTGCATTTAGTGTGCTTGTGGGCAGCATCCGATATAAGTCAGGTCTTCAGCTTTCTTGTGTCCTTGACATTAAGTTGCGCTTCTGGTGCTGTGAGCGTTGTGGACGTTGTGGACGTTGTGTCCTGGCCTCCATTTGGTGAAAGGGGTAGCAGAGTAGAGTTGCAAACCCCTTGATTTCATAATTTCTCTAGTTCATCTCCTTCCATGAGACCAAACGGTAATTAAATATGCTGACGTCCAAAGAACCTTCCTCCATTTACTTCTCTTAACTCTAGTCTTTTAGGGTCTGGAGGTGAATTATACCTGATGACGAACAATTTCACTAGATACGCTTATCTGAAGCGATTTATACCACTTACACCTTTCGACCTCCCAATGGGGTAAGGTTGATTTCCTGTCTCACTATTTTGTAAACACAATGAGTGAATAAGGATATACACACTTGGTGAGATACACTTTCTAGGAATTTAGGCCTCTGAATAAGCTGGTCTTGTTTGAATGTCTGATTCCTTTTATTCAACCCTTTTGCAGCATTTATCAGATCCCATATCTAGATGAAACACGATTTGATATTTTTTTTATCTGTGTTATATCATGTCAGGATGGAGGGGTAACAATTCTCAAGTTTGACAATGATAAAGGGAAAATTAATGGTGTTCTTTGTCGGCCTGCTTCTGTCCAAAGGGCGTTGTCCATTCTTGAGATGGAGGTTGAACAAATAAACAAGGGAAAATATGACCATTACATGCAGAAAGAGATTCATGAACAGCCTGAATCATTGCTAACAACCATGAGGGGAAGGCTAATTCGTGGAGGTTCGTGCAAAGCCAAGTCTGTCCTGCTGGGTGGAATTAAGGATCATCTTAAGACTATCAGGCGGAGCAGGCGAATTGTTTTTATTGGTTGTGGTACAAGCTATAACGCTGCTTTAGCCTCTAGGGCTATATTGGAAGAACTTTCTGGTAAGTATGATTCTTTCGGATTTTTATTCGAAACTTGTAGGATCTTCAATGCCTGATATTAGCTATTGTCTGTCAGGCATTCCTGTTACGATGGAAATTGCCAGTGATCTGGTTGACAGGCAGGGACCAATATATAGGGAAGATACAGCTGTTTTTGTCAGCCAATCTGGTGAAACTGCAGACACATTGCAAGCATTAGATTATGCTTTAGAAAATGGGGCTTTATGTGTTGGTATAACAAACACAGTCGGGAGTGCAATTGCCAGGACTACACATTGTGGTGTGCATATAAACGCTGGTTCTGAAATAGGTGTTGCAAGTACTAAGGTAGAATCCATTCTTCTACAATATCCTCTTCCTTTTTTCTCTCTGGGTGTAACAGACTAACAGCTACAAACCATGATGAACAGGCATACACAAGTCAAATAGCTGTGATGGCAATGCTATCGCTAGCTATTGCTGATGACACCATCTCTAACCAAGCCAAAAGAGAAGCTATAATTGATGGCTTATTTGAATTACCAAGTATGTCCTTTTCCCCTAGGCTTAACAAATGGTTACCACTTCACCAGGTAATAATGATTCTTACCGTAACATTGGAATTGCAGATCGTGTTAGAGAGGTATTACAACTTGACCAAGAAATGAAAGACCTTGCTAGACAGTTGATTGATGAGCAATCACTTCTTGTTTTTGGAAGAGGATACAACTATGCAACGGCTCTAGAAGGTGCACTGAAAGTGAAGGAGGTATCTCTGATGCATAGTGAAGGAATACTTGCAGGTGAAATGAAACATGGCCCGCTGGCTCTTGTCGATGAAACTCTACCTATTGTTGTAATTGCAACTCGTGATTCTTGTTTCAGGTTGGTCCCTTTTTGCCCATGGTTTCATTTATGAGCAGAACTTATTTCATGTTTTTTTTTTTGTCTAATTATCATCTTCATACAGCAAGCAACAATCAGTAATCCAGCAACTTCATGCTCGCAAAGGCCGTTTGATTGTGATGTGTTCAAAGGGTGATTCAGCGTCTGTCTGCCCCAGTGGGTCATGTCGTGTCATTGAAGTTCCTCAGGTTGAGGACTGCCTGCAGCCAGTGATCAACATAATCCCATTGCAGGTACCTTCTCTCCTGTCCAAAGTTTTTTTTTTTTTTTTTTTTGCCTTCTTCCGGACTCCTGAACTATTGGAGTAATCATATTTGGTCATTACTTTCTTTTGATGTTGTCCATGCTCCCGTAATAAGAATTATCCTATCTCCTGGCCAAAGATCATGAATTCTGAAATAATGGCACACTAGGAGAGTAGGAGTCTAGGGCTAATGACGGATGAATAATCATGTGGTGTGGAACGATAAGGATTTCGAAAGGAAAATACTGTTCTTAAAATGGTTGTTGCAATCATATTCTCTCTCCAAACACAACGGTATTTAACTTAGGTATGTATTGTGTTGACAAATTGCTTTTTTTGGGTGCAGTTGTTAGCTTATCACCTGACAGTATTACGAGGCTTCAATGTTGACCAGCCACGAAATTTGGCAAAGAGTGTGACAACACAGTAGTTAATTCTGTAGTGTACGAGGCTTCTGAATGTTCAGTGATAGGAGGAGGGATTAGTTTCGCTGGAGAAATTACTGACATGTAACGCAGATTCGAATACAGTATAACTTATCAATATCATTTGTCGATTTTCCATAGTTCTGTGAGCATTGGTTCCCATTCTTTGATCTGGGTTCAGCAGTGTCAAACTGACTCCAACAATGTACATGTTTGTCTGTCGAAAACAGAGCTAGTTGGCTGTAAATTCATACAATCATCTGAGTTGCTGCTCTTCTGAGAGCCTGTATTTTGTATAAAAGGTTCTTGATCCAAGTCGAGTGTTATCTTACTCACACTCGGCCATCCGAGAGGGGAGCGTATCTAAGTGTTGGAGCCTACTATCTTCTGAATATATCCATGACCAAAACAGAAAAGCTTTGTATTTGACACATGGAAAAAGTTGAATTTGAACTCCGGCATACTTCAATATGCAAGCTCCATTTTGGAGCCTGAAAATCGATTCATTCTGTAAACTTTTTTTCTGACTGTACATCATCCAGAAGTTTGATCGATCATGAATTCATATAGATACACTTCTATACCAAAAAATTGACACAAACAGACGATACGACCCTTCCTAGCTACTTCATGACAACACTTTTTATCCTCAAATCCTTTAAAATCCACCCACAAAAATGAGCTGAATGTATCATCATCAGTACATTTTGGTTTTAGTTGTGTCAGGAAGAGGTGTGCCATCTAGGAAGTGCATGATCATTGCTAGGGCCCTAAGAGGCTGATAACTTGGTACTTGATGTCCTGCTCCTCTTACTGTCGCAAATGTCAAGTTCCCTTCGTACACTTGTGTGTATCCACCAACCTGAAAGCGAAAATTAATCAAGTAGATTCATCAACAATGCACCAATGTAGACGTATTTTGAACAATGATCCTCTACGGCCAATGATATCGAAAATTGTTTTTGTAATTACCTCTCCCTTGATGTACCAAGGGTGCCATTTTGTCTTGATTGGAAGTCCCATTACATCTAAGGATTGCCTAGTTGATGTAACTGGAATTCTTCCATCGGTGTCACCACTGCAACAAATTAAGTTTGCATATTATCGTTAACGTTTCATTCGAATTCCTCTTACATATTCAAACCAAACGTTAAACAAATGGAAAAAAAACGGAGGGATGACTATAATAATGCAAGAACTTACCTAAATATCCAAACACGAATGCCCTTAGAAATGAACTCCTTTAAAAGTGGAATAATGGTTGATGGACTGTCTAACCATTGACTGATAACTTCACTGCAAAGATACATAAAACTGTTATTATGAATATAAGTTTATTAAAATTATATCGTATATGCATAATTAGATCATGCAAAGCATGAGATGCGCGTAATGTTACCTGCAAGGTTGCCAATCGAAAGATAGTTTTGTCACATTGGCATGGAGAGCCTTTTGCACCTCAGGGGAGTTCAGGTAAGCATGCACGTAAGTATCGCTACACGGGTCCAAAACGAGCTGCAACCGCACAAATTAAAGGGACGACGATAGTTCAGAATTGTTACTCTCTCCGTTCCAAAAAGAATGAATAATCGTTTTCCTATACGGAGTCGAATGACGACTTACTGTGGGCTTCTTGGGTCTAACAGTGAGATTGGTAGAGAGACAAACTGGTGCATAAATGTTGTAAATGTCTAAGAATTGGATATCATATTCAACTGCATCTGTAGCTGAATTGCAAATATCACTTTGGTTGATAACTTCGGGAGAAAAATCACAATGTCTCATAATTTGATTTCTATGTAGGTCTGATATTAGTGCATGCGTCCAAAAATACTCGTACATTCCCTTCATGTCTGTTTCATCATTGATAACTGCATTTCCAATCTGCAATTCAATAATAAGTGTTCGTTTTTCGTCAGTACGTAAAACTTAAGAATGAAGAGTCCGCGCAACATACGTAACATATCAGTGCACTATACTAGTACATGTCAAAGTACAAAACATGTAGCGTGAATGTGGGAACAAGAACAACTACTAATAAATCAAACAACCTGGAAATTGGAATCATTCTCTTTGTTATTTATCTGTGATTAGGAAGTTTCCTGCATTATAGAAAAATGCAGAGGAATGCCCTGCCATTTTTATAGAAAATTCCAAGGAATCAATCCCAAGATTAGACATCCAAATTTCTGTCAATTTACCACATACACCACATGTGTTTGGCGCAGTTTCTGGGATCTTTTGCTTCCCCTTGACTATTAATTACGCTTCTTAATTAATCCATAATCTTACCACAAGTCAAACCCCTTAATTATCACTAATAGTCACGATTATTGCAAGTACGTATAGTACTAGTGTAGTCATGTACTCGTGTCTTCGTGTTGGACATCACATGAATAACATTACCGAACTTTGTGAATACTTATCTTTAATAAAAAAATACCGAAACATGGTTTATTAGGATTCAGCGAAAACTAAACAATAAAAATTAGTAGAAGGGTAAAAAAGGAAGCATACAATGATTCCTTGGAGATTGATGACGGTGTCATTAGTAGCATGAGTGTTGTGTTGAAGAATGGAATGAGCAAGTTGTGGAACATAATGACCAGCATAACTTTCACCTGAAAGGTAAAAGTCTCTTCCTTTGTACTCTGGAAACCTCTCAAACCAGTTTAGCAAGAACACATAGTTGTCCTCAGCTGTGCTAGCATCACCGTTATTGTCGTAGTCGGATGTTCGATTCGAGTACGAAAACCCGACTCCGGCAGGGGACTCCAAGAACAGAACATTTGCAGCTACATGATTAAAAACGAGGTTGATTAGCTAATTAAGTAGTTATATACAATTATGTAGTATGCATGCATTACTCAATTTCAATGTCACCCTGCTATCTATAAGAAAAAATTGTTATATATACAATACCTCGATTCCATGAATATTTGTTTCTATATAAAGATTTTCCATCACTTTTAACTCGGAATGGACCTAACTCTTCCATAGCTCCATAGGCTAGAGAAGAACAGCCTGGGCCTGAAATCAATCAATGAAATTCATAAGAATGGACGACATTAGAACATCGTTTAAATTCAGTACCTCAATCTTAACCATTGTACTAAAACGTCGCGCATACTCCATGCCTCCAATTTAATTTAAGCAGTATTGTACTAAAATATCGCCCACAAATTGCTAGTAGTATAGTACTCAACTCTCAGTTGAAGCAAGGAAAACAAAAATCATCCTAGTATTGATTGACGTATTTGCATGTTTTAAGATTATCCAATAGACAGTTCGACGTAAGACTTTTTCATTTCTACGTTATTGTTAGATAATAAAAATTAAGATTAAGAGGGTAGAAATTGCAAACACACATGAATCAAAGATTATGCGGGATTTAAGCCATGGTTTGTTCCGCAGGCAATGGTGAATATATGTACTACTTGTACTTTTCGCATCTCGAGATCCTTGAATTATTTACCTGCTATGACATACTACTTCGATTTAATTCATTACCCCATCCTCGATTTCTAGAGACGACATTATATTCGCGTAGTACTAATTTAGAGTTTTCTCTTACAAATCAGTAAAACTCGACAGTTGATCTAGTTGGAACAGTAGTTATTTGTATTTATGGTATATTTCTCCCTTACGAAAATCTTTTAATTGTCTTCATCCATTTATTTCAACCATATATAAGAACACATACCGAAATCGAGCACAATTATCCCATCTACCGGTATAATTACACTCTTCTACACTTAAGATGGGTGGCCTTGTGTCTCTTTCTAGACCAGCTATACATACACAACATTTGCTTGTCACCATTCATCATGTATATTATATGTGAACAAAGAGTGAGTGACAGATAATGACACATGAATCATTGATGAATGTATGGGCAACATTAACACACACCCTTATCTCTCAAAAATGCAAATGAAATGAATCTCCTAACTCCTTATTATTTCCCCAACCTTCAAAACTTCTTCTTCACGGTTTTGCACAGCCACATGCAATAAACACATGCATACAATTATTGACATAAACTGGTGAGAAAATATATGGACCCATAATAATAATAATAATTTCAAACTTAGCATTTTATACGTACACTGCTGATCATTTTAATCAATAGTAGTAATCCGATCCAATCGCATTCACTTAACAAATTAAAGAGTATGTATGTATGAAAGTCGTTGTTTCTTACCGTTATAAAAGGAATTTTCGGTTTCGTTTTTTTTGGACGTTTTCAAGACATAATTTGTGTAATTTAATTTAGTGCACTATAGGGTCACTCTACTTGAAAGTGACTAATAGAAAAATGACTTACATTAGTGAATCATAGATCCTATAATGATAGGTTTTTACCTTAACTATTCAATTATTGCTACACCATTTTTGAACTTTTTTAACCTAGAAGCTAAGTGTAGCTATAGTGTATTTAAGGTCATAAACATGCACACATTTACGGCTGTTCGATCATTGAACATACGTCGTCCGTTTTCATTTTAACGATTTTCATATAATGTCGTTTTAACGAAAATGTTTCATCTCTACGAGATTAAATCATCGGAGTATTTACTCCATTAATGTCGATGTTTGGTTAGAATATACAATAACTAACAACTTACATGTATACAATGCCAAGCAATTAAAATTCAAAATTAATAAATTTACCTCCATTAAGCCAAAGAATTAAGGGCAAAGAATCCTTAGAAACATTATTCTTAGGACGATCAGCTTCCACAAAGTAATAATAAAAAGCTCGTCCAGCCTTAGTATCAACCGTGACATAACCACCATATTGCGTGAACTTGACGTTAGGTTGCCCAGGCAACTTCTCAATTCTATCTCTCTCCTTCATTGTCTTAGGATGATGATGAGGATGATGATGGTGCTTATGCTCATGATGCTCATTACTCTTCTTGTTCTTCATTCGTTTCGATAGTGAAAATTCGAATAAACCCTTGTCTATACTACTCCCATTTACATGATACTTTGCCTTGTATAAGCTACCAAGATGTGAAGTTTGTGTGGGTCTTGCATTTGTTAGTGACAATAATGCAAAGAAGATTGTTGAGGAAGTTATTAGAAGAAGAATGGTTAGTTTTTGGTGATGAGCTTCCATTTCTTTTGTTAGCTAAGAAATGAATAGCTAGAGATTGTGAGGACTAGAAGGACCATGCCTATATATATGCAACTATGCAAGTAGACATGTAATAATATATAGTATATATACTCCGTATGTATATGGAGTGAGGGTTACATTATTATTGTAAAATAAATAAACAAAACTATATTCTATTAGCCAAAAAGGTTTGACTTAGTACTAATTAATGTTCAAAGGTTTCGCGATGTAACAAATATAATACCCCGTAGAATATAATGAGTGTTACAATTATATCGCTTATACTCTAAGAGTATTATAAAGTATTCTATCTGTTGATCGAAGTGATATATAGGACTACTTATAAAGTGATTTTGATCGATTACACATTTGACAATGGTACGTACCATTCATAGTTTCATAAGTGAATCACCGGTCAAACCATACAAATGATTAAAGCCCATGATGTTATTATTTCATTTAAAACCATATAGAATTATAGATTATGATTTTATGATGTAGTTCGGCGCGTTTATTTTTTTAATTTGTTAGGAATGCACGGCCATGTTCTTGCATGTAATTTCAAACATGTGGCGTAATCACATGCGTTCAAATTAAACAAGATCTATTACACATTAGCTCATTGCATGCTGTGATTGACGATGAATGTATGTTGCGTACATCACAATTCACACCACGACTCAACTTACTCCATCCTAACGATAATTCAGTTGGTCTTCCAACAGTATTTCATTCACCTTGTATTGCGTACCGAAATAATGTACCAGCTAATTGATGAGTTCAATTGACTTAACGAAAGAGAGTACAACATATCTCGAATCTTTTTAGAGTTCAAATTTTATACTCCGTATCAACTTTAATTACATGAATGATGATATACATGCAAAATTCACGGTTTCTTTATGATTGATTATTACAAGGGATATGTACTGTTCAAATCTGTATGTTTTTTGTTTTTTTTGCATTATAACTTATCATGATAAATCTATACTCCATATTAGTCACATATTTATCAGTTCACCATCATGACCTTTATAGTAAACCTTACGCATTGTATCTAATCCATTAAAATAAGTACGTATTTTAGAATTTGAATGAGAAGCTTATAGGGCTTTTGGGAGACAGGTCTAAGTAAATAAAGCTGGATCTTATTTTCTTCTGCCATTGGGCTGCATGGACAGAAGTCAACGGACAAATAAGTTGGGCTAAAAATGGGCTTTCGTTTTCGATAGTGGGCTGAATGGACAGAAGTTTCGACCCACAAGAGATGGAGAACTTTAAACCTGCCCATGAAAAATGATTGACCCGCGGACTTAGCTCAGCCGGTAGAGTACCCGGCTTCTTTAACCAAGTGGTCATGGGTTCGATCATCACATACGAGTACACAATATACACACACTATGATTCAATACGAAGTTTTATCACGCAGGGTGGCCTGACCCTGTAGAATTGTAATAAGCCTGGTGCTGTGAGCAAATAAACCTCATCAAGGAAATGCATCATAAAAATTGCAACTCAAAATTGACCTATCAATTTTGGTCGGTCGTAGACTCGTAGTACATTGTAAGCTTAACAAATGATTAAGAAGATTGAGTGGGGGAATATATATGTCCGAGCACTATGTAATCTCAAATGAAATCTTAGGTATCTAGAAGGATCGCGTCTTGTCAATCAAGATTCCTAGAGTCTGAAACTTCATTTGAGCTTAGAATTTGTACTTTCCAATTTGGTCTGTTTTGCAAAACACCGTACACCCCAAGATGAAAACATACATACGCGCATCATTGAGCGTCAGCACTCTTTTGAGTTTCAACCAACCAACGAGTTGAAAAAAAAGTCAAAAACCATTTTAGAACAAACCCTTTATTACCAAAAAAGGCATAACACAAGATGTATGGGTCACATTTCTGGGGGCCAAACATGCAGAAAATGCTGATGCAATAGCTTTGCGGAAAGTACATAGAACACAAAAATTATTCTCCCGATCGATCAGTGTCCTCTCCATCTCAGTCTTCTACCGATTGCGTGTTTTCTCACACTTTAACTCTCGACATAAACATGTATTTTCATATGAAAGAAAATCAAAAGGGGGTTAGAAGAGACGTGTTTAAGGACCACTTGTACTCGTATGTTAACAAAGCTTGTCACGCACTTTTTCCATACCACCATTTTGACCACGACCCATCCATAGGCATAGGCACCCAATATTAGCACAAAAACTTGACCACTTGTTTTGTCGTTTTCGTTCCGAGTAAGAAGACTCAACTCATGTAAAGCCGTGAATATAGTGATCGGAAAACAATACGAGTATAGTCTAATTAAGTAATCAAAACACCTCGTGATCAAGAAGTACTAGTATAGTATAAAATCATTAGCCAAGCCTTGATCATTAACTTTAACTTCGGGGAGTCCGAGCTCAACCAGACTAACTCTCATTTTTTCAATGCATTGTTTTTCCTATGTTCAATCATTTCTAAACATTACTCCGCCAGTGACAATTTTTTAACCGCGTTACTCTGAAATTGAAACTTGTTATGGAATATATCATTTTACCATTAAATGAATTATCGTTTACACACTTTTTATGTAAGACATGATGAAACAATCAAGCAAACTATTTACAAAAAATGAGAAAAATAATAATTATTCCAAAGAGATGAGAATATTAGCTAGTTTTCCACTTTTCCTATGGGTGGTGGAGTGTTCTTTTTCTCTCTTTTTTTTTCCACCAACTTGCTTAATCTCAAAAGTTTATATAAAGACCAATACTTTCATTTTTATTCCTTCATTCAAACTCAATCAAAAAAAAAAGATCCAAACTTTAATATTATTTCTCATACTTATCATCATTTGAACATTTCCAATGGTGGTTTTGCTCAAGAAAATTGCTCATTTCCCCCCAAAATCATCAAAACAACACAAACTGGATCCTTCTGAATCAATAGCTCTGCTATCTTTCAACACAAGTTTCTCAGAAAACTTGCATAAATTGTTGTCTGATAAAAAAAATGGGTTGAATTATGCATCTTTTTCTCTGTCCTGCTACATCCCCTGTCTCAAGTTTATACAGTGGATTAACAGAGCATTTGCAAAATTGGTGAAAGATTTGGACTACCCTGTTTCCAAATGGAAAGGAAAGTTGGCTGAAGATTATTTCTCATACACTTTGAACATCTTAGATGCTCTAAACTCGATTTCGGGTTCGATATCGTATGTGGGTATTAAAAGATTGAATCTTTCTCATGCAGTAAGTTTGATCACAAGTTCTCCTTCTTCAGCAAGTAATAAGCATTTGAAACCAATCATTCCCAAGAAAGTTGAAGGGTTGAATTTCAAGGAAATCATGGATTTGGGAAGTTTTGGTTGTGGTAAAGAGAGGCTTGTTCATGAAGCTATGATGAAAATGAGGAGTGTTGATATGTTGGTTTTGAAGGTTTTGGTATGTGGGTTATGTGGTGAATTTAGTGGGAAAGATTGTGAATTTAATTGGGGAGAATTTGAGGGGTTTAGTAATTTGGGATTTGGGGAAGAATTTGGGATTATCAAGGAGATTAAGGAGATTAATGAAATGGTGAAGAAAGTTGAAGCTTGTTTGGTTGGTGAAAAGAAGAGTGAAGCAGAAGATTTGAAGAATAAGTTGAGTGAACTTGAGAGTTTAACAGAAATGGTGGGAAAAGAGGTTGATTGCTTGTTCTCTGAAGTGCTAGCTAGGAGAAATGAGTTGATTAATTGTTTTAGGCTTCCTAAGTGTACATAAAACTAGGAAATTGTCATCAGTTATATATAATTTGTTCATGTAGATTTCAATTAATTTGGTTTTTGTTTTATGTATGTTCATCTCTCCATGATGTTTTATTTGATTTGGAGGAAAATGGATTTTACAATGTAATACTCGTCAACTGTACATTCAATCCTCATATTGTAATAAATTTAATTTCATGTTGTAAGCCTTTTCGAAGCTCGATCCTAGGTACCACCCCCAAAAGCTTACGAGAAGAGCTAACTGACATTTGCATAATCTATTGAATGGCAAAGTATTACTGTTGTCTGTCACCATATGAAAAACATGCAATGCATTTTTCATCCTTGGGACCAAAAATTTCAGTTTCTTGCTTTGTGCTTACTCCTAAGAGGTATACAGACCCTATACTAAGGGTAGACACTATGCTGATGCAATGAGACAATCTGAGAAACAGCAGCATAAGCGCGCATAGGTGCATGCATAGCAGTCTGAATCAGGTTATAAGTGTGCCAGAATGAATATCAGCTTGTCATTACTACGATTGTCTCAACCCATTTGTTTCGGCACCACGAGAAATGTATCAAGTATGCACTACATTGCCATGGGGAAAAAGACTGAATTTCAGCTAGATGGTAGCGAATTCTCCATATGAGATTGCTCTCAATGTATGTCAGGACACAGATAACTTAGTTCTAAATGGTCTAATAACAACATATATACAGCTTATTAATGTTTGATGTCAACTTAGAGCTACACGATGTCTCTTGGTTAAATGCTACTCCATCAAGACCTGCTATTCTGGGATTTTGGGAGCATACCAGAGACCAGCTAGGTAATGAGGCAGAGAAAAAGCATCATGGAGAAACTGTCGGACTTCCAGACTCGCTCTCAGGTTTCTTTCTCTTCCGGGTGCTATCACATGGTGGCCTGAATGGATGAAATAACGAGACAGAGTTAGTGCAAGTCATTAAGTCAATGCTACTTCTAGAAATTCGATGACTATCATGGGGGAGAGGAAAGAGTATCAGTACCCAAGGTGTAATGTAACATCTGAATCCGCTTTCTCAAAGTCACTGCTGCTGACTGCATCAGTAGCTAAAGCAGCAACTTTTCGAGGAGAAACCTTTCTTTCCATGGGGTAGTATTCAAGATACATCTGCTCAGAGTTCTCAGGTGGTGTCGAAAAGCCTTGAAGTTTTGCCACCTGTAGTCACAAAAAAGAATTAGGCAATCTTTATTTTCTCCCCCAATCACAATACAATTGTATGTTAGATGAGATCAGACATGAAGTTAGTTACCTGTCTGCGTAAGCTCTCATTCTCAAGCAATGCCCTTTGTTCCTATATAAAACACAGCAATCAAGGAACAGTGAGCTTGAGTATAACTAAATCATACTGACTAGGACAAACTGCAATATACATGTATTTTAGTCTATCCCTCCAAGAAAGAATTATGCCATCCTTTTCTCAATAGTAATCAAGTGCTTTACGAAGCAAAGAACATGTCACATGTGTATCAAGGATGGCATCAGTTCAGTTCAAAGAGAAATCTTAATGCCTGAAGCAACCCTTGTATATAAATCTAGGAACTGTTTCTATGATCACAGACATGGCATCGGTTGGAACTTTGTTATCTAAAACTAAACAGACCTAGATCGGTTCCAGACAGTTGTTCTACGTATCATGAAAAAAAACCTGTTTTCGATACAAACATGAATTAACAAGGTGAATCATAAAGATTTGCTTCCTGGGTACAGCTTGTTAATCTCTTTTGGAAACATTGCATCAGAACTTTGGCTTTCAGACTTTCAGTTGGCAAATAATTTCTTCAAAGGATATGCAGTGAACATACAGTTCTAGCAATATAAGTCTTAAGCCATACGGCATACCTGTGATCGTGAGAGCTCAAGCTGTTCCATCAGTAACTGATCCTGCATCAGTACATATTCACGCTAATGTTGGTGAAACTCGCACACAAAACCACACATTTTCTCAGCTCAAAAAGACAACCTAAAGTGTGACAAGGTTACATGCACTCACCTTCTTTGCCTTCACAGATAATAACCCTTCATTTAATTGCTTTTCTAGCTGTTGCAAATCTTTCAAGCTCAAGCCAGACAATTCTTTACCCTGTAGCCTCCTGTAAGTTGATCAGAGTTGTAAAAAACCAAGTACTTGTTCACGTTCAAGATACAAAAAGAAAAAGAAAAAAAGAACTCATACATTTGTGCCATCTGGAGCTTTGCTATCTCATCTTTCAGATAATCAAGCTCTTTCGCATCCTCAATCTGCTATTTGTAAACAAGTATGTGTCAGATCAGAGTTGCAAATGTTAATTTGTCTCTACTGAATCTTATAGCAGTCAAAGTTCAGTCCAGTACCTCATCAAGGTTCGGTATTCCACCTACAATGTCAGCAGATTCTCGAGCATTCTGGTACCTCAAGAGCGTTCTTTTCATGCTGCATAGAACGAATAAGCACATGAGGTAGGGACATGAAGGATTTGCATACAGTGAGCATGAAGTGATGCAGAAGGTTGGCATGCAATGCATTCCAGAGGTTTTGGGTACAGTCATTCAGAGCATAGTTATGTCCTAAAGTGTATCCTCTCATTTTCTCCTATCCAACCCTTAATAAAAACAATGCATCTGCCACGACTATATAGGTTCTTGAGTTGAGTGTCTCCTCAACTTAATCTTGTCATACACGATCAAGGACTTACGAATTAAACCTTCTCTTTCTCCTGAAATAAACTCTAGCATGATTGTTCTTTTGGCCACCGAAACACCCTAGTGTTTAGATCTACATACGATTGAATTCCCATCACAGGATTAGCCAAGGCTATAACTCTCTCAAAAAATGAGTTTACTAATGACTAGTGTTCTCTTCATCAATGCCATGCATAATCTACTGCATGTTCAGAATCAATAAAGAACAAATGTGGACATTTGGAATCAAACACAATACTGATCGATGATTTTTTAAGGTCTCGAGGCTTATCAACATCGCAATTTAGTTTCTTTACATGAGACGGGCAAGCTCTACGCCTCCTCACTCTCCACTCTCCACTCCTTTATGTTATCTTTGTGTAACCATGTTGGACAATATGAGCTTCTATGACACTACCATATGACACTTCTTTTCGAGCTTTCAACTGTTGTCACGGTATAGCTAGTTTGACATCCGAACACACACCTAGCCCGACACTTAAGTAGCTAGCCTCATTATAATTTAAACATACAATTTGACACTTGAACATGCACAATCTCCTCAAAAAACAACACACATTAAGAATGTACATACAAAATCTTCACACCAGGGTACTAAAACTTTCAAAGGAAGGGCAACATTACAGAAAATTTCGAAACTTTCACAGCAGTAAGCCTGTTCTAACAATTTATTGAGTAATTACCAACACAATGCATGAAATATCTTCGAAATTTACGGGTAAAAGAAACGAAATTTCCTAAACAACAAAATCTAAAAACCCCAGATTCAGCGGAGTATAATATACGCAGGAGAAGTTGAACATTCCTGTGAAAATTTACTCCGTATTAGACAAAAAAATAGATATAGCAGTAACAGTCAGAAGAGTCAAAGAAACATCACATGCAAGATACCAAGCACAAATTTTATTCAAAATTCACACCATCAGTCAACCCTCACATGTACTATTTCCATCAAAAAATTCCCAAAGATGGAAACTTTATCAAAAATTATAACACCCTAATAATTCTATAATAATCATGTTCAATGTTCATAAACATAATACCCAGAAAAATGCAACATGCAACACATAAAAAAGACAACATTTTTATCCTAAATAAAAGACAACATATTATATTAAAAAAAAAATTTAGGAAGATTGAAGTAGAAGATACCTAGTGCTTGAGAATTCAAAGAGTCTACCAGTACTGGAGAAAATAATAACAGCAACTTCAGCATCACAAAGAACAGAAAGTTCATGAGCTTTCTTCAACAACCCTGACCGTCTTTTCGAAAATGTGACTTGCCTACTATTCGCATTCTCGATCTTCTTTATCTCAATCTTTCCACGCCCCATTTCACTTCACCAAAAACCCAGAAAAACCCACAAAACAATTTTTATTTTTTCCAAAAAAAATCAAAATCCCCTGTTTTCCCCTGTTTTTTTCAATATAATAAAGGAGAAAAAAAATAAAAAAGTTTCCTTTTTGGTAAAATTTCCCTCTTCTAAAACTGACCCATTAAAGTTCACAAAATACCCAGAAAAACCCAGAAATTGTTTGAAGAAAAACCTAGAGAAATGAAAGAAAAGCTTATATCTTTTTTTCTACCAAAATCCCCTGTTTTTCCTCTGCCTCTTAAATATGCAAAGGAAAAAAAAATTGAAAAAAATGCTTCCTTATCAGTGAAAATTTACTGAGTTCTAAACTTGGAAAAAGAAAGGGTTGCTAAAAATGGAGAGAGAAAGAGAGAAAGGGGAGAAAGATGGGAAGGTAAAGAGGCGTGAGTAAGAATATTGAAAACGCTATTCTCCAATTGGAGAAAGAAATTATGAAAAAAAAAAAAAAAAATTAAAGAGAGAGTGCCTAGAAACGGCAAGTCTGCATGGCAAAGTCTACACTGTTGCATGACTCTTTTTGCCACATTTAGAGCATT
>JBBYHQ010143024.1:0-51655 GCA_038382645.1 Spergularia azorica
TTTTTTTCTGTACGTTTGTTTACGAGAAAATAGAGTAAAATGCAAAATCATTAACTTTTAACAATCCCGTGATTTCAAGGGGTATAAAACTAGTTATATAGTAAACTCTACAATTGTTGGAGTTGTTCGTCCCACGGAAGATTTACAATCAAATCGGCCATGCAGCTGATTCATAAAAAAAGATCCTGACATGCTAGCTAAAACAGAAAACAGTTGATCCTTCATTTGGAAACTACCTGTTCAACAAATGATTCCCTAGTTTATATAGCTTGCAGGTTATGAACGACTTATGATCAATACCAACCGATTAAAGCGCAATTTGAGAGGCAACTCATTGTGCCCTCGGTGTAAGGTTACTGATGAGGACATGCTTCACTTGCTATGGGACTGCGCGGATGCTCGACATGTTTGGCAACTATTTGGGGAAATTGTTGGCATTGGTTCAATCTTCTCCCCTCCTTTAAAAACCTGGTTACTTGATAATATCCATAATTCCAACCATTTGGCAATGGATGACTGGTCTCTTGAATTTGCTATTGCTTGCTGGTGGATTTGGAAGTAGCGAAACAATATCGTGTTCACGTGGGGCTTGGAAATCACTCTTGACTCCTATTCGTTTCTTAAACACGGATTTGAGGAAAATAAGTGGGCCTTAGATCGTTTTTCGATGCTCATTCCGTCCTCGGGTAACGTCCACGAAGTTCAGATTTGGTGGAAGACAACCCCCATGGGTGGATTTTTCAGAACACCGACGGAGCCAACAGGAGCATCCAGGTCAAGCTTGTGGAGGAGGCGTCTTCCGGGATGACACGGGTAATTTTATTCAATGTTACCTTGCTAGCTACGGCATTTGCTCTTCAATGGGGACGAAATTGTTGGCACTTAAGCAGGGTCTACAGGAAGCTAAACGATGCGGGTTTGAGAGACTCCTAGACTCTGTTCGGCAACACATTAGCAAGTAGAAAGTAGCCTTTTGACCGGGTCAAACTACTAGTTGGCTGCCATTATTTAAGTAGCAGTTTGGGTAGTAGTTAACATTTCATGTAGCAATTGGGAAATGTTACTTTGAGTAACATTTCAGGTAAAAAACTAGCATTTTATAATTTATTTTTCTATGTTTTATATAGTTTTAATAACTCAACAGCTACTTTTGCCAAACAACTAGTGCTACCGAACAGAGCCTTAATCCACATGGACAATTCGGTGTGCATCGAGCTGATAAAAAATGATGAGCCCTCTTTGAACGCCTTAGGTACCTTGATTCGGGAATGCTAAGGCTATGATTTCACAAGGTAGCTAGATGGTGAAGTTAGAACACACACACCTATCGCAAAGCAAACTAAGCAGCGAACTGGCTAGCTAACAGATGAGCCGACCAATCTCAAAAGCTTGTGGATCTTGAATATCCTCCTTGGGACCTCAGTTTTATCCTTCGTGAAGGTGTTTTAGGGGTCTCGAGAACTCGCTTAGTTACTTTATATTTTGTTTTCTTTTCCGGGGCTTGGCCCCTCTTTGTAACAAAAAAAAAAAATATAGTAAACACTAGATAAGGCATAACGTTGCCCCCACGATTCATTTTATTTAACTTATATTATTTTACATTTTCATCTTATATGCTTTCTGCAATTATAAACATAGATCCCATTACGCTGTCTAAGTCGAACATTTCTTCACGACTACGCAAGTATGAAAATGTTCGCTCCACTACAAAATTTCGTGATGGAATGTTTTATTTCCATGAGTTGAATTCCACTTATGGCAATTAGCAATCAAACTCAAGAGTCTGCTTAAATTATGAATCGATTATCATCAGCATCAACACCAAATGTTTTTACGCCTTGCAACTTGCAAGGACATGTATGAGGAAAGTCTGTACTTTTGTCTCTCTATCAAGGGTGTTAAAATAGTAAAATCCTCTGCTTGAGAACGAAAACTGACCCCGTTCTTGATCCAATATGGAGACAGATATAATGTGACGAATCTCGACCAAGTAATTGACGAATTTAATGACCAAGTACCATCGTGTCTGAAATTAAGTAGACTATGACACCTTATGTTGGGGGTTCCTTCGCTTGAAGAAGCAAAATATAAGTAGATAGAGTAATAGATGTAACATTGTGATCATCGTATGTCTCAACTTCGTCCAATAATACGAGAAGTCACCATCTAATTATCACATAATTCCTAGGATGGGCTTAAAGGGTGAAGGTGTTGTTGGTAGCTATGTAGTATATTGGGTGGAATATATTATAAACAACTTATGAACTCCTTACCAATGCAATGTGACAAACTTATTTCATTAAACCTTTGGGTTGCTTCCTTGTAGGAACATAATCATCAAATCAAAGTTTTTCTCTAGTCATCCTTTCCTTCAATGCATGCATCTCTCTGTTTGTTTTATTTGTTGACGCCTAATATGAATTTCTCTCACATAATCGAATATTTACAAACGAAAAGACCGAAAAAGAGTAATCTCTTGAGTGAATAATCGAAATGACTCATTGTCTTGGTTAGTTAATGCTATTCTATTTGGACATTTAGATGAATAAACGTGCCCAAAATAACACACTTGGAAGTTGGAACACACAATATCTTTAAGCTTGTGATTTTCCTTGGGAAAATTTGTGGGGAACCAACTCCCACTTTCTCCATGTTTTTGGGAACGACCTCCTTATTTATTTTTTTATTTTTTTGTGAAGAACCGTCAAATATAAACAAAATGGAGGGGTGAACACCTCTCTATCCAAACCACCTTTCTACCACCACCTTAGCTGCCCTTGACACCACCAATATGGGCGCTAATCGCCGGCCACCATGGTCCGCACCACACGCTACACCGCCTCCTCCTTTCCTCCTCCATTTTCTCGTTTCTCTCACCTGCTTTCATTGTTGGTTTAGACATTAATATAGTTAAGGGGTGTCCTCAAATCGCTCATTTTTAGACACAATGGTTTGCAGAGACAATTATAGGGCGACAGTAAGAAGAGAGGAGTGGCAAAGGTTGTGGATGGGTTGGCGAGAAGGTGAATAGGTGCGGAGGAGCTTGTAGTGGCCAAAAGTCGAGAGGAAAGAGAGGATGGAGGGAGAGAGAAAAGGGTAGTGAAGGGTGGAGAACTTGGACGCGGGGAGGAAAATGTGGTCTGGGTGGCCTTGCGAGTTATGTCGAGTGGTGGGAGTGGCAGCGTCAATGGTGGTGGTTAGTGCTGGTGGGTGATGATTACGGGTAGTTTGGTACGGAGGTAGTTTTTTTGTCCTCGTATTCTGTACAATATGGAGTAGGTTTCACTTCAAGCTTAATTAAAAGCTATACACCGTATCCATTAGTATCTTATGACCTATGTTTTCTTAAACTCTTTTTGAAAAAATCGAAATACCAAAAATCACTTGTAACATCAGGATTATTACATACCGTATATCCTATACTCCATATATGATCCATATCCTATACTCCATATATGATCCGTTCCAACTCAAATCTAAAGTAAACCGATAAAATACCGAAATACGAGTGTACAATGTGTTCTTTTTCCCGGTTAAGTGGCAACCAAACCAGTAACGTATGTGTCCTCTCCCCCGCCTATTTTGTTTCTTTTCAGAATCACCATTTGCCTAATTTTCGCCCCCTTTTAAACCATTTTTCTCTCGAAAATAATCAAATTTCATTTCATATCAAATCTCTCAACAATAAATCCTTAAACCCTTGGAACTTCAATGGCGATGTTGCGAAGAACAGCTGCAACTCTCACCCGAATCATCAATATTACCGTCGCTTCTCACCGCGCCGGCAACTCTATTGCTGCTCCCTCAATTTCTACCTCCAATTTATTCTCGTAATTACATTTTCCCCTCTTTTTTTCAATCTCAATTGTTCGTTTATTTGAATAATTCAATCAATTGCTTAATTAATTTGTTTTTAATTGCTCATTTTTGCAGGAAATCACAGGATTTTCCGGCGACATATCGATTATTTTCGACGGAATATGATCTTTCCGACGCCGAAAGCAGGCGGCGCACCCTCAACCGGTCAGTTTATTAATTTTTTTTTTCTTTGTAATTGATTAATGTGAAAATAATTGGCCGCGTCTGAGTTCCGAATTCACTACGAAATAAAGCTTGATTGCATTCGTAAGATTATCTTGTTTTGTTGTAGTCAATAAGTTAATTACTCTCCGTGTTTTTTTTTTTCCATCTGTTGACGTTTGGTTTGAATATGCGAGAGGAATTTGAACAAGGGAGTAGTATTTTCTAGTGTGTGTAGTGCTAATTTTGATGTAAGTTGACATGGTTTGATCTCAAATATCAAATACGAATTACTCCGTAGTATTCTGAAAGGGGATTATGTTATGTTGGTACATGTCGGGGTGTTTTAGTTCGCGATCTTTAGGAGGTGTTGGTTTTATGATTGTGGCATCCGTAGGTAGTAAAATGACGTAATTTGGTTGTGGTGTAGGTTGTTGTATAGGAGCAAGCAACGAGGATTGTTGGAATTGGATTTGGTGCTAGGAAAGTGGGTTGAAGACAATATTGATTCCATGGATGAAAACGGAATCAAATCACTCATCCAAGTTCTTGATTTGGTTTGTCGACTTGCCTTTCCACCGTTTTTGTTTCTTATTAAGCCATCATCGTATATGAATAAACACAGTCGCCTATCTTTGCCCTCGCCAATAATCTGCACTTCTTTACAATGATATATCCATCATGAGGAACTAATTCTATTAGTCTATCAATGTAATGTGACATGGATTCATGATCGTCCCATTAGTGTCGCTAATGCTCGTAAAATATGTTTTCTCTTATAGAACATAATTGACCTTTTTCATTTGTGATTTTTACTTCATTGATGGGGGATAAATTGAAGTGTACTGTGTACATCGAGCTTTAGATTCAGAAAAATGTAGGATAAGCCGACTAATCATAGGATGTTGGGTGCAAATGTCCTCTTGCTTGCTGAGGTTTTTGAATGACATTGCGAAGTGTATTAGAAGTTTAGAACCTAATGGCACCCAGAGCTTTTGGGTCTTAATAAGCACATCTACAACCAAAGTTAAATTTAGTAGAGATATGCTTTGGACTTTGTTGTCTATGGCTGACGAGTATTCACGGGGATTCTAGTATCATTAAGCATTTAAGCCCCTTTCTATCTTTTCTAGAATTAGTATGAGCTAAGGTGTAGGACTCTTTGCCAACACTGTGTACCGTCGTTGTTATTATTGCTGTTTATGATCTTCGCATTTGGGATCATTGGTAAGTAACAGACAGATTCATCTTTACATAGCTGACTCTTCTAGCTTTACATGGAGGACATATTAACTAATTGCTGCTAGTCGTGTCAGAGGCCCTTAAGTGAATGCAGTATATTTCCTTTGTAGATTGTAGTCAACAACAAACAACATAGCAGCTGAACGAAACCCTAGATGTGTTATGACCTATGTCACTGTTAGTATGATAAAGAGGACAATTAATTTTTACAAATTTAGATTGCTGTTGAGCCTGATGCAAAACAGTCCTGAAAGCTTGTCCAAATAGCATGCTTTATCCCACATATCTGGGGTCTTTGGCAAGATTATGCTCTAATCTTAGTGTGCTTGACTGCTAGTAGCAGTCTCCTTGTGTCCCTCCACCTCCCCCACTGTAAATAAAAACTTATGCTGAAAGAGTTAATTCTTTCAGCTGTAAGAGTTATATTAAAACCTTTGCAATTTCGGACTTTGTATTTAAGAAGGCTATCCCAACTTTACAAGTTTAGATTTGCCCTTGAGTAAAACCTTTGGAATACTGGACTGTGATTCCTCTCTTTCAAAATATTTGATTGAGTGGATAAAAATTTCAGTAAGAATGTTGTACGCAGTTAACTTTCCTTTGAATGTGATGTTCTGCTTTGTAGTGACCAAATATGCTGTTCTGTTGTAGCACTTTTTTAAGAAGATAAGTAAATGTAAGGCGTTGGCATATCTATGGTGTATGTTAAGTCTCAAGCTTCTTGTATCTCTGTGATGTTTGTAGGAAGGTTAAAGTGAAGTGCTGTTCTCAACCAAGTGCACACTGGCTATTATATTGTATTGTTTTCTGATTTGTTTCGTGTGGTATCAACCTCATAAGTGACCAATTTATTTGACAAACCTATCTGACTGTTATCTATGTGCATGACAAACCGTCAATACTCAAAATCAACTTGGTGGATTATGTTGAGACTTGAGAGTAATATTCCCAAGTTTAACTGTATGGCAAGTTGGAGTTTGGGACAAAGTTCTTTTGCCTTATATTTGAGTATAACTTCTTAGAAATCAACTGTCTACCTGTAGAAGAAATCATACCATCATGACATGAATCATCAAACCTGTCTTTTGTACTGGAAAGCAAGGCGTTGCCTAGAATATTGATTACATCTTAGTCTATTGAAAAACAACCAATTTTTATATCTATAGGTTAGCCTTACAAAGGGAATTCTGAATAATTTCTTTCAAAAGTTTTTTAATTTTACCTTTGCCAGAGCTGATGAAATTAATTTGCATCTTTTTGGTATTCTATTTGCTTGACACCTCTCTTATGAGCAGTCAAATTAGAATGGAGGATTTCTTATCTTTCCTTGTACATAGGAATATTTCTGGATGCCAAATGCCATGAAAAAACTTTCTTTCGGGGAGTCTGTAAGTTGTTAGCATCTGTCGTTGAGACGACTTAATGTAGGAAGCACCAGCACTATGCTCATGAAGTGTAAATGGCTTTGTTTCAGTTTGGATTAGATAAAACAGCTGTTTTTATTCTGAGAACTGTTGTAGGAATGTTTTAACAAAGTAAATTGATGCTTGATGAAGCAGATGTGTGCTTCAAATAGCCCAGCATAATTTATTGAGTAATACACCTCTGACTCTGTAAGACTGTAATATTTCAGAATCCTAAAACAGGACATCTGAGTCGTTATTTTCTTGGCATTTCGAACTGATCATATCTGTTGTGTCTCGTCCGCTAATGTACTACCATACACTGGTCAATTGTCTTGACTTCTTTTAATTCTTATGGCTTCTGTTAATACTCGCTGTCTTTCTTATGCTTGAAGTATGAGCCCTGACAGAAGAACAAGTCATGAATGTATTATGTCTTTGAGCCAGTAGAGACTGCATGTTTCCCCTGCTTCTCTCGGAATTTTATGTCTCAGGTACTTGTGTTTGTTGCCTACAGGAAAACCCAGACTTGTGGAGGTGGTTGAGTGGGCAGGAACAACCACCTGAGCTAGTTGTTCAGAATCCTGTGAGTTTCAGAACTACAGAGATTGATGGTTTTTCTTATCTTTGTATATTAAGCATGGAATTTGACGCATTGTGTAACAACTGTAGGTTTTCACCGCTATTCAAGGTAAGGTTGCTAGCAATTTAAACAGCTATGCTGCTCCAGAGACGCGAGCAACACCTGGACAACCATGGGTGAGAGGATGGGATGATATTAAGAAAGGCCAAGACAGTCCTGTCTCCGGAAATCAGTAGCTCACCATGCTTTGAGCTAGTAATTATTCTATGACGCTGGACCTATCGCTATACTCAGATGATAATGTGTACTCCGTATTGCATAAACACGACCTCACGATAACTTCATGGATATCATGTACTAGTATAATTTCTCTGTTCTAGGGGTAATATATCCATATTCTAAATACTTTTCCTTATGGACCTTGTATGTACGTAAGTCATCTAATATATATTATAAAAGCCGAGTACAACCCTTCATTGATGACACTTGGCACAATTCTATTGGATGAAATTAAAAAAACATTATTAATTATTAGGATATGGAAAAATACTATATAAAGTATTAAAAAAGTAATAAGGAAAATTAATAAACAATTAAAATTTATAATTAGTTGAATATTTAAATAATTTTAATTTAAATAGAAAAAATGAAAGTTTTAAAATCTATTAAGTATAGAAAATATTATGTGGTTAAAACAGTCTAATGGAAATGATTTCCAACCTATACAAAGTATATGATTCTCTTCTAATTTATTAATCATGATCATAATATTTGTGATACACTTTCATTTTGCAACACACCTCTTACCAAAAAAAAAAAAGGAGATCCAAACAAAAAATGCAGATTATAGAGAATTGGAGAAAAGTATAAGCCTGAAGGTGAATTATTATTAGTTTAAAATTAAAAGTGATTATAAAGATTATTGTTTTCTAAGGGTCTGTTTGGTATCGTTTTCTGTTTTCAGTTTTTTTGAAAACCAAAGTCCCGTTTTTGAAAACCAGAAAAAGTGGTTTTCAGTTTTTAGTTGTCAGTTTTCATTTTCAGTATGACTATTATAGAAACATACAATTAAAATTTATTTTTGCAACATATTTAACTAAATTTTTTCCACAAAAAAAACAAAAACTGAAAACGGCAGTGATACCGAACGGGCCCTAAGTTTGCCAATTTGACTCATTTGTACAAGTGTTCAAAGAGTTTTATTTCAAAAATATTCAACAAGATTAAGCAATGTGTTTAAAATATACTACTCAGTAGTACTGAAGGAAAAATGTTTATACAAAGAGTTAGTAATTGGTTTATGATCAGGGTTGGGCATGGTGTATGTTGTTATGTAGCATTGTGTCACGCCCCAAAACCATTATTGGAACATAACAAACGGCAACCTACGAAAAGTAGGCTAAGTCATTCTTATTCCTCAGAAGTCGAAGGTACACAACATAAATTACACAATATTAAACATACGAATATTATTGTACAAACGATCACTAAGGCCATTATTTATGTTACAAGTCGAGTTTGACAGCTCACTCAAATTCCCACCTCCAGCTAGTACTGATTACCTGAAAGAATTTATTATTCAAATGGTGAACTCAACAGCCCAACAAAAGACAGTTTCCGATTTAACCGGATCTAAGCAGTTGCTAAAATGGTAAAACAATAATGATTCGTAAAAGCATAAATAAATCCTATTAGTTAAGAAATTCTCAGTCAGTGCCAGTTTACTCCCTTAGCAGGGCCAGACGGATATCCTCGTTTCAAAGTTAGCCAAAACACATAACTAACCCACAAAATCAAAGTAGTTCAGAAAATAATCAGAGTTTGCAGTACTCAATCCTCTTTCAAAAATAAGCATTAGAGTATGCAAAAATAATACTATAAGCTAAATCAGAAAGAGTCCCTTACCTGAATTCCAAACCACCGCGATACTACTCCGTGCGTTCTCTCGTTCTAAGTAAATACAATCGCGTAAGTTATTTATTTAAGATCATTTTGGTAATGTAATTATATTGTCGATTATTTGATAATTAACTGTCCAAGTGTTCAACGACGTCCGAAGTGGTAACTATATAGTCAAATTATTAATCCATTTTAAATTATCGTCCTTTAGCGGATATTATTCACTCTAAGATTATTTCACCACTGGGTAATTCCGCCGGGTTACTTTTAATCATGGAGTTACTATTTACCACTAACATAATTAATATTCAATCTTGGGCTATTTCTTATTAACGGTGACGTTCACAAATTGGGGTATATCCGCCGAGTTACTTGTACCGTAATAATTATTCACCACAAGATTAATTAATTATGAGTTATAAAACGCGTACGGTCGTTAATGTCATTAACTAAATACATTAACTTTAAATAATTTAAGTGACATACCGGTAGTCGATTTATGCGACGATAGTTTTACCAGCAGAACCTTGCTGCTACTAGATTACTTCTCGCGTTCGAAAAGGTTACTTACTTCGTAAGATATGTTTACGAAAAGTTACAATACTCGTAACTCCCTCTAGTTGCGGTGTGCTTATGGTCTGAAGCACTTCAGTTATATTTCACTCAGTACAACACTTAATTTTGCGTCGAAACTGAGTATGAAGCATGCTATATATATAGGCGCGAATCGATCATTTTTCTTCCGAAGGTACGCCAAATAACCCAACAGTCCTTTTTACTCCTTGAATTGAGGGAGTAAAGGAATAGTTTGTGTAAGGCATTAAATGCCTTGATATAAAGGTAGTCTACGACAAACTAAAAAGTTTTTAGTTTGTCAAGTTTGTCCTTTTTTATTTTTATTTTTATTATTTTTATTATTAAGGTGTGTTATTACACATTGTTTCATGAATTTATAGAATTTGTTCTCTTTGTGGGTTCTTGAGTACCATTTTTCATATTATTATCAGAATCAAGTATGGGTTGGACATTATTATGTTATGTAGCCATAATTCATGAATAAGGTTTGGTTGAGTCAGATTCCACCACGCCGAGTTACTGTATTTCTCGGATCGTTGCACCTTTGATGCAAACAAATGTGACTTATTATTTTAAAAAGTGACTACATAAAGTTCTCCGTTGACAAGTTATATATTATTGTAATTTTACCATTTGACTCTTCCGTATGATAATTTAGAGCTGAAAGAGTTATATTTCAAAAAAGTTCAACTTCATTAAACAATGCTTGTATGTAGAAAATCAAGTGCATTATAAAGAAATAAATGAAATTCACGAAGTGTAATTTTTTCCTCTATGTTAGATTATAGTGAAGAAAGTATGTCTGTACATAGGGTAATAATTTTGTAGAGAAAAAGAACTAATAAATGAATATGATATAAGAGTTTGACCAGAATTTATTTTCTCCTTTTTTTTGGATTCTCTTAACTACTATTGTTTCCAATTTTTCAAATGTTTCGTTTGCTTATATGATTTGTAGTTTCTCCCTTAATTTTCTAGGTCTGGTCAAAGGGGGTACGTCATATTAAGTTCATGGCATGTCGAATCGAGTCGATTTAGGTTTAATTTTGATTGCTATCGAGTTGGGTATTATAAGGTACTTTTTTTGTGATGTTAGTTTTTTTTAGATCCTCATTTGGCCTGGTTACTAAAATTTATTTGATTGCATCATCTCGAATTTTGTTCAATGTTTTTTGTTTTTTAGACATACAGTGAAATCTTATGACATACACAAGACGGTTACTAGATGACTATTTATGTTAGCCGACCCCAATCATTTTGGGAATAAGGCGTGGTTGTTGTTGTTGTTGTTGTTGTTGTTGTTGTTGTTGTTGTTAAGACATACAGTGAAATTCTTATGTTAGCAAGTTAAAACTATGCATATCTATATTAAATTTGTTTAATTGGTATCATTTCTAATAACTTCACTATTGATTGATGTGTCATTAAAAAAATAGGAGTGGGGGTAATTGATTTCGAAAAAGTTTTAATTTTAAAAATATTAAGCTAGATTGAGCAATGTGTTTAGAATATACTTAATTAGTAGTGAAGAAATATTTCTATACTAAGAGTTAGTAATTGGGTCATAAGTCTAGTTGGACATAATTGTGTTATGCAGCATTGGTTCATGAATTTGTCTATAAAGTTCTCCCTATACTACTTACTATTCCGTGTGATAATTTATTGTTGAAAGAGTTATATTTTAAAAATTTCAACTGAATTAAAAGTTATAATCAGAAACATGACTCTTATTAACACAATTATGTATATAGTCAATGACTTATTAATTTTCTTAAAGACGGTCAATAAATTATACAAAGATAGTATGTAAATTACTAAGCGAAATGTGTTTCTCTTGGTAAGATGATTACGTATGTGTAGAATTATAGGTTTCTTTGTAATCTCAACAAAGATAACAATGAAAGATTAATGCAAATAGAGTTGGAAATTAGGAGGTCAAATCAATTTCACGTATGGTCAGAGCGGGTTGGGTTACATTGAATTCGTGCCACGTGAGGTCTGCATGAAATTGTATTTTTCATAATTTATTAAATGAAAATACTTTTCGATATGCATCCCATGATGTACATTCCATTATTTGTTTTTTTTTATGAATATTTATTATTCTTATATTTGTAAGTCAAACCCCATCTCGATCAAATCATCATCTATACTTTTATGGAGGTGGTAGCTGACACTTATAAATTTATAACTAAAGTATGTTTTTTTCTTACGTAAAATAATGTTCAATATGTGACATATATGTGTATAGTGTAATTAGCAAACAATGTTTTTTTTTTGTTAAACAAGTATGATTGATACAAAGAGGGAGCCCGGGCGCGACACGGACACGCAAACTAATAATACTGTAATATTCAAGTTTTACATGCTTTGGTCTCTGAAGGCCTGATCTACTTTGATTCCTTTGTAAATCCCCTCTTTCTTCCTCCACAAATATCTTCACACCCCACGCATACAAGGACTCTCCATCTCCAGTTTGTCCGACATTTCTTATATCAGTGTCACGGTGACTGGGTGATGTATCTTCCGGTGTCCTATCTTTGCATGAATTTGGTATCGCATGCAGGACCCTACGCACGGATGCGTTATTAATCGAAAATAAATGATGAGTTCAGAGTATGGCAATAAGACTTGTCATAGGTATAAAAAAAATGACCTCAAAATGACCCGATATTGGAAAGAGTGTACACACTAACTAATCGGTCAATCAAAATTCCAAAAAATTGTATGACGAGTTTGCAAAAACTCTAATTTGTTTGGAACTTTGATAAACCGATTAGTGTGTACCCTTGTCAACACATGGTATTTAGGCATGAGGCGTTTGAGATGGGACGGAGAGAGTAAGGGTTTTGAAATGTCTATAGACAATTGAGAAATGTAAGAAAGAGGTTAAAATACTACTTTCTAATTCTCATATAACGGGTGGATATGGCATCGAAATTTTTTACGCGCCTCTTCGATTATATAAAACACCTACAACTTCACGTAGCTTTGCGGCCTCACAATTCACCGCTTTCACGAATTTCTTTTCATTTCCGTCGAAAGTTTCAAGTTATATTATTCTCTTCTCACACTTATCAATTCAATTATGAACTCATATTTCGATGCGAAGATCAAAGATTTCCATTTCACCGAATCTTATTTCTGCCTCTCTATTACATGTAACCTTACATTCCTACCGGCCAAAATGGGTAGTGTAGTCATAGGCCTCTATAAACCTGAAGAGACGGGTAGGGCCCAACCTTTTTTTTTATCATATTTATATATATAATATACAATATTATTATTACTTAGCATAGCACGATAAATATGCACGTAGCGTAGTGGTAAATGATTTCAATTACGACAAAAGATATACAATTTGAGTTTTATTACTATTATCCCAGACGACAATGTGCCCATATTTTCCTGAATTACATATTGCAATGTACTCCCTCCGGTCCTATTTAAACTTCTTCCTCCCTTTAGCAAATAGCACCTCCATAATTTCTCTCTCGACAAAAACCGTAATAAATAGGACCAGAGGAGTAATTGATAACCGTTAAACTCGGTAATTTTGATTGAGACGTCTCCATCTCTCAAAACTTTGGTGAATTGTTGTTTTGATTCCCTAGTGCATTTTATTCACTCCGTATATCAATCCGGTGATTCGACCAAGTTACGGTTCGAGTTACAGGCACACGAATGACAAAACAACCCCAATGACTCATCATCAGTGATCAGCATTCAACATTTCTCATCCCCGTCTCTCTCTTCTTTCCACTCCACAACCTGTGACGCAAAAGTGCAAAACTCTTCTTTCTCTCTCCTACCTCTTTCTTTCACCCTTCAAATTAAATACTTACACACCAAAAGTAGCACCCGAGTATAAATTAAGTTGTATAAAAATGGGAGAAGGAGGAGATACAGAACCATCAGCACCACCAAATGAAGGAGGAGGAGGAGGAGGAGGGTGTAATACAGCAAAAGGGTTAGTTATAAAGTCGTTGGTAGTTATTGGTGGCGCCCTTTTCGTCCGCCGCCTTACCAAATCCACCACCCGCCGCGACCATGCTCGCCTTGTCTCCCACTCTCTCTCCGGCGAAAAAGTGGGTCCCACCCCCCTCCCTTTTCTTCTTTTCTATGTTTGGCAATATTAAAGTTTTGATCTTTTTGTAATTTTGTGTGTTGTTTTTGTTGTTTGGGTAGAATTCAAAGGAACAAGCTGCAAGAGACCCTGATCATTACTTCAATTTGAGGTACTTTTTTTATTTTATTTTTATTGTTGTTTATCTATTAGTAATTGTTGTCGGATGATTAGTGGGTAAATATGCAATTGAATTGGGGAATCTTGTGTGATACGGTTGATTTTGTGGGGTTTTTTAGAGGTTGGGGTTTTGGGGATTCGCGGTGGATTTGAAGATAAGGTGTTGGAGTTATAATGGGAGGAGGGCTTGTGGGGATTTTGAATTTTGGTGTGATTTTCGAGGAAAAGGCTCGAAAATGTGGTTGTTTGAGCTGAAATTTGTACACATTGTTCGGAATTTGTAATGGAAAGGTTATCTATTTAAGTTTGATGTAATTTCGAGTAAGTTGAGAGTCTTGGGTTATGATCAACCTGTGGCGTATAATGGGATTATAGCGAATGGTTTAAGTAATTCTGTCGTGTTACACCTGCTTGTGAGTCGAATATGTAGGAATTCTGGAGATTGGGGCAGTAATGCTGCCTGTAGTGAATCCAAATGGCTCGTAATGCTTTTCTTAGCTGAGTAGTAGCGAAGGATTGTGTTTCGAAATGACTTGTTATGCTTGGCTCACTTTAGTTTGTGGGCCTTTTGTGTGAGATGTTTAGTGAGCATATATGCAATTGAATGTGGAAATCTTGGTGTGACGATTGGGACGGGTGGGTTTGTGATGTTTTAGGAAGTTGGGGTCTCGGGGATTCATGGTGGTTTAGAAGATAAGGTGTTAGGGCTATAACAGGAGGAGGGTTTATGGGGAATTTGAATTTCATACGATTTTCGAGAAAAGAGCTCGAAAATGTTATGTGATTGTTTAGATGAAATTCCTAGACATTGTTCAGTTTTTCGTGCAAAGCCTATCTATTTGAGTCATGTGATTTCGAGTAAGTCTTGAGTCGTGGGTTATGAATCTTGTGATCAACGTGTGGTATATAATGGGATTATAGTTAAATGGTTGATTAATTCATCATGTTACAGCAGCTTGTCAGTAAAAAATGTAGGATCGTGGTCTTTTGGATAGTAGGGCGGGTAGTGCTGTAGTGTATCCAAATGAATCACAAGGCTTTTCTTATCTGAGTAGCAGCAAGGATTGTGTTTTCAAATTACTCGTTGGCTCGCTTTCGTTTGTGACCCTTTTGAGGAATTGAGACTATTTATGGTTTGTGGTTGTTGATGTTGTGTGACCGTAATATATTCAGAACTGAGTCATTCAAAGGTTTTTTTTTGGCAGAATGATAGCGTGCCCTGCTGCTGATATGGTGGATGGCTCTAATGTTCTATACATTGAACAAGTAAGTCTTAGGTGTGGCTGTACGAGTAGTGCATTACCTGGTAATTATACTCATGCGTGCAAGCTTTTAATTAAGGTAAATCCTTTTCTGTCGCCAGGCATTCTGGAGAACTCCTCAGAAACCATTTCGGCAGGTGTGCTTCTGCATATTTGATTCGTCTTTTTTACAATATATCTTTCTGTCTGTGTGATGTACTGTACAGTGTACACTTTCCAAGCTGTTCTGCCTCCTTACAGTTCCAAGCAATTTACTAATTTTCCGGTGGCTAAATAGTCTTTTACTCATCCCCTAGCAACTAGCTATGTCATCCCAGCCCTTGTGACTGAATTGTTTTCTACTCTCTCCAAATATGGTTGACCTTTGTTATATTTAATGTGGCATCTTTACAAAGTAAGTTTATATGAGTTGCTGATATTACCTTCATTACTTTGCAGCGATTTTATATGGTAAAACCTTGCCCAAAGGAGATGAAGTGTGATGTTGAGGTGAGATGCTATTCCTGTCTGTTTCCCTTAGTCTGGAGATGAACTGTGCTAGATGTTTCTATCCAGATCTGGCCAACTTTTGGGATGTAGTCATTGGCTGTCATACTTTTCCTGGGAAACAGTTTTCTTCTCTTCTCCTTCCATCTCAAAAACTTTCTTTGCGATTGTATCAATTATAGAGTTCCTGTAGAACAACCGAGGTTCTCACCAAGCACTATTTTAATCAATGGCAGATAAGCACATATGCCATTAGAGACATGGAGGAGTACAAAAATTTCTGTGATCGCTCAAAGGATCAACGTCCACTTCCTGAAGAAGTTATTGGGGTAAGTTTTCTATCGTACAGTATACCTCAGGTTGTGTAATATTATTACATCTGTATCTTATTATTTAGATGGTGGCTCGTATTGAGCTTCAAAATTCAGCCAGCTATTCTATTAGAAGTCATATTAATTGTTTCTTGAATACGTGCGTTTAGAGTTGTTAGAACTTAAAGACGTAGTTGAGTAGGTTAAATGAATTTATTGGCGATTGTTTTGTTTTGGGTGAACGGTGTGGAAGAATACAGCCCAAAAAATTGTGTAAGATAGAAAAATGAGTCCAGTAGTTCTCAAGTAGAGATTCTCCAACCACTCGCTTTTTTATTCTTCCAGCACTTCCTTCAGCTATCCTTACCTGTTAGCTCCAATCTCTTTTCTAGTGGCATTAGTCAACTGGTAATAGGGGATAAATTTTGGAACACATCACACTTAGTGCACATGGATGAGACTAGAAGAATTTGAACAGAAATAAGTCTATCCTAACTCCTAAGTCCTAATTTGACATTGCAGTTGCTGTTGGCTTGACAATATATGAGTTTGGTTATGGGTTTTATTAACTGGTGAACATCTTTTTATCAATAATTTGGTGAAACAATTGAGCTGAGAATAGCGTAGGGGATGCATTAATCCGGAGAAGTCATTGCCACTTGCAGAATAGCTTGGAGTGGCTTTTTCTTTGATGCAGACTCTAAACTTCAGCCACCATAATGTAGAGAAAGCTTGAAGATAGGAGGGATAAAAGGCTAAGCATTGAGGCTTGAGAGCAACTCTGTGAAGAAAGGAATCACTTCCCAAAATTTGTCATTTATCTATACACCTTAATGAAAAGCTACAAGCATATAACTGATTGATGTCTTGTTGAGGGAGTTTATTTCCCTTCACAAGGAATCTAACCTAAAGTCAACTTCACATATCAGAATTTAAGATAATCGATTTGGATGTTACAAAAAAAGAAGAAATTACGCTGTAAGTGAGGAAATCTGGTGGCATGTGCAATGAGCAGTAGGTATCCCCTGCATATCAAATTTGTTGGTCTGCTTCTTCTTTTACCTTTTTCTTTTGGTGTGTAATTTGTTGGTCTGTTTCTTTTACCTGTGTTCATTCCTTAGAACATGCTTGTGAAAGGGTGATTTCTTTAGCTTCTTTGTGGGCTAAAGCTGCTAAGGCTGCTGGTGCCTTCAAAGGGGCTCCAATTACCTTGGTTCAAAGGGATTGGTGCGTCTGGTTTGATGTTCTTGTCCTTGAATGTGGTGTTCTATAAATTTTATCCTATCAAAAATGAGAGTTTAAAGATTTATTGACTCGTCGCTCTTTGGAAGTTGATCAGGTGTCATTTAACTTGTCAGCACGGGATGACTTAAAATATTGGTGATTATGAAATAAAACAAATGTGCATATCATGAAGTATTAGGCACATAGGTTCAGTAGCTCTTTGGTCTGTCTCATTTTAGGCTAGGGGGCCAATGTCAGCGAGGTTATACACTTAGACATGGTCTACTACCCTAGCAAACTTACGCTGGAGCAGATTGTCTGTTCGCCGCCAACTACAGGGATTACAATTCCCAATATCCCATTTGAGGCACTTGATTACTCATGTCAATTAAGAACAGTATTCCATCTACGGATCTACCCATTCACTTTGTCAAGGTAAAGCCAGCCTAGTTTCATGGCCACTCTTGAATGTTAATCTGTGCTTATTGTGTAGGATATTGCTGAGCATTTGACAACTGTTCCTCTTAAACGTTGTGAACGTGGTAAGCGATGCTTATATGAGGGGACAACACCACCTGGGGGATTTCCAAATACTTGGGTAATTATATCCAAACCTTCTGATTCTCCAGTACAGAATTTTTTTCCTGTCTGCTAAAGTTGATGAAAGGTTTCTGTCTGCCATTTTGCTTTGGCGAGGGCTTACCCCTGTTCCTTTGTAATAATGCATCCTTTTGCTTGTATTAGAGTGGAGCAACAAACTGTACATCAGAGCTGGCAATTTTGAAGAACAATGAGATACACGTGTGGGATCGAGGGTATGATGATGATGGAAATCAGGTAAGTTCACAAGCAGTTATACATGGTAGGCCTTTAGGTGGTAGGCTGTTGGTGTGTCTTGAGCGGTCTGATAGAACATCCCGACATTAACAGGCTTTGGAAATTTCCTTGCAACAGGTTTGGGGAGTCAAGGAAGGTCCTTATGAGTTCAAGCCCGCATCTGTCTCCAGTTTTAAAGACTTGTACTCTCCTCTTAATTTATTGACCCCGTTAGCATTGGACAAAAGGATAGAGGGCTCATTTGTTTTACAGGAGTAATTATCAGCTAGCTGTACGTGCATATTGTAAATCCTTTTTGACAGTACCAGATAGCATATGATCTATTAATCCATATGCGTTATCGTCGATCACTGTGCTTCATACACAAGCTTGATAGTTGATCGTAGCAGTTGGGAATGGTGACATAACGACGTCTGAAATATTATGGCTGGAGAATCTGAGGATGCATCATTTTGATGGCTTTGATCAAACCCCAGTCAAGAGTCAGGATGCTTTAAAACTCATTGTTGTGGAAGCGTGATATTCACACATATCCAACAAGAACAACTATAGTCTACAGATGAATCCTGATCACAACTTAGTCTCTTGCAGTTATGTTCCAGTGATCAAATTAGCCGAAAGTTACCATATTCTGGACCTTCTGGCGGGATCTTCCAAGTCTGAGAATCTGTTTTGTTCGAGAGTGAGTGATGTGCTGCCAGAGTGCCAGTTACCTTACCGCTGATATCTGAGGGATCATGCATTTCCAGTCAATGGCACTGGTGGCTGTAGAAGCTGGTACATGATTTGAGGGAGCCTGAAAAACGGACTCTGGTTTCTGCAGCAGACGGCGCGTACACTCGCGAATACTTTCAGACATTGATGATGGGTCTGCTACAATTACAGGAATTTGGGGAAGTTGGACCTTCCGTGTAACTTGAGAGAATAGCTTGGGGCAGTTGAGGAAAAATTCGAATTTTTACGAGACTTTGATATGCATTTATAAACTTGTATTCAAAATATACTCTGATATTATAAAAGAATAAGAGTTACATCTATTGCAAATGACGATGTTACAGGACATACAGGCAGATCACACAGAAAAAGCTGTAGTGACTCCAAAACTTCAACCTGTGAACTTAGAAGTTGTTATTTACGTACAAGTACACAGCACCGAGCAGAGCAATACCGACAACAATCGCGATAGGTAATGCTTTCCTGCAAGTCATTCATCCATGAGTGTCAGTAGGATGTAGAAGTGGGGAGACAGATTATTGGTGCTGCATATATCAGTGCATTAAAAGGTTCAGATTAGTGATTACCCAATTGCTTCGTCCCTCTTAATCTCTTCTTTCCGTTTCTTTCGTACGTCTAAGCTATTTGCATTCTTGCTTACTTTAGGCTCATACGGCCTGAATCTGCGCTTAGGGGCAGCGCATACTGCATCAAAATTCAACTGTCATCATCAACATTGTGTTGCAAACTAAATGGTGTAACATTCTTCATCTCAAAGCCATAACATTACAGGCTGAACACACTATAAAGACGTTACAGAAAGACGACAATATGAACTGCAATGGCCAGAGTATTTACTTTGGCCGTGGGGGTGGTGGGGGGACTTGGGGGACGATGGCCAACTCGTGCAGAGAATTTCAAGTGCCAGCTCTTAATTCTGAGACTCTCCCATCAGCTAATGATTACTTTTAATACTAATTTGACAGTGTGATCGGTAAAAGATTTGCTATTCTTTGGTTTTTAGAGGTAATACCGACAAGTCCAATGGGTAAGGTTGCATACATCTGATCCTCTCTCTCGTCCGATCCTTAACAGTTAACACGTCCTATGTAGACAATTGTTTATGTTCATCGGAGTTCCGTTCAACTGTAATACTACATTACCACTGATGTTTTATGGCATTTCAAGTAATGCAGACAGCTGAGTTTCGGACTTACCCGGGCAAAAATAATTGTCAGGCAACTTATCAAAGGGTTTCCGATCATTGTATATATATCTGCAATACCAATGAAATCATCTTTAGCTTCTGTGTTACAGAAGATGACTACCCACATGTGAGTTGTTGACGAATTCAATATCCTGTAATACATTACAAGACCACAACAAGCAAACATAAACATTGTGTTCTACATAAAGTTGTATGAAGTTTGAAAACTGACCCACAATCGCGGCAAATGTAAGACTGGTTGGACGCCACACGCATTGAAAATCTAGACGTAGCAGCTACACCAACGCCAGGAAGACTAAGCGGATTGGAAGAGAATGATGATCGCAAGGCAAACCGGTCCACAGGTCGCCTCAGACCGACACTGGTACCTGCAGGAGGCACCAGGGCTGAGGGAATTCCCCATGACTTGCTAGCAGTAGTGACTGCCTGCTGCTGTAACTGTACTGTCATTGCCATGATCTTGTGTTATCAGCTGCTTTTTTTGCCTACTTGTCCTCTTAAGCTTCTCCTAGAAGATAGAAGATAAGAGAAGCTTGGTGAAGTTTCTAGAGGAGCTAACTGGTAAATCAACAAGTGGAAGCGTTCCTCACTCCCCACAGGGTCCTTTCCTTTTGTGCCTTGCCTTATCTTCTGTATGGAGGGGCCAAAAAGTGGAAGCCCCCAAAATTGAGTCGATAAATGGACTAGTTTTGCTATCGTCCAAAACTCGACTATTGTTTTTTCAAGTGCACTCTCGGAATTGATTGTGCGCAACTTTACACTTCGTTTCACTAGGGTTAATGTATGACAAAAGTCGATCATAATGTATTAACAATGAAGTTACTTTAAGATTGAACAGTTTCAGATAGAAGTAGAAGGCTAATGCTTGCAAATACAAGTTACTCTTCACTACATACTGGCACAAAAATTGTTGCTACTGTTACACTTGGATCAGACATTTTCATTTACAACAGTAAAACATTGTAATGGCCGGATGCCGATTCTATAAGGGTGAAAATTGTATAGGGAAATATTCAGCCACTTGAGAAATTTTAACTACAAAGTAGCTTCTACCAAGGTTTCAGGTCACCCACAGGGCCTGCAGTCCAGTTAAGCACCTTCTCCCGAGGTTTCAAGAAAACGCTCAGTTCATGTGGCAGTTTCCGAGCAAGGCCATTCAAGATCTGATGGAAAGCATCACCTGGTTGCACAGGTTGAGGGAACAACATTGCTTGCTTAACTGAAGGGTTCGCCAACAACCTTTGCTTCCTCAAGATGACTTCAGGAGGGATTGAAGTTAGAATAGTATCCAGATTGGGCACGTCCTTCTCATCGACAAACAAACCAATTTCTTCCCACGGAATGGCATCTGCAAAGGGTAGAACGATGTCATCTGCTATAATGACAGGAATGCACCCAAATATAACAGCTTCGACCAATCTTGGACTCCAAGGTGCCCAGCCGAGTGGGCACAAGCAAAAAACAGCTCTTTGCATGTCCTCATAGTATGTTGTTGGATGCTCTGTCGAGATGTCGAAGAGAGGATTGTCCTTGAAGTTCTCCCAAACAGCAGCTCTTGCACCTCTGCATGTCACAACATAGATTAGGATTATTTCAAACAAGTTCCTTCCAGCATCAGAAGAATGCACTAATAGTCTCCATTGACATTCCTCGGCTGACGTTACAACTTAGGCTTCACAATTGATCATGCACAATAGCACATTCTAAACAAGCAAAAGATACTCTTGAACTCCAAGTCAAGCAGCATACACAATGTTTGCTTGGCATAAGATAGAAAGAGGGGAGAGAGAGCCAAACCTTGCATAATAACCTCCTTCAGGGTCATTCCCCACATCATAGAAGAGTCCTCTGAAGTAAACAAAGATGGATCGAGGAATGTCTGGAGGGATCAAATGAGCTTGCATCTTCTGCGGAGGAGCATATGGAGGAATTGTGATGGAGCCATCCTTTAAGCAAACATGGTTACGCTGTCCGAATGTCTGAACCAAGGTAGCACGTTGGAGTAAGGTAAGGATCCCCCTCTCAATTGCTTTCTCTTCCTGCGATAGCACAGATGAAAAGTTGAGATACAAGCATTTTATTTCCTCTTCCCTTCCACAACATTCTCTAAAGGATGCAAGCGTCAGTTTCAAACCTGGTAATGAAAGCAAGCTCCAAAGTCATGAGGTACCACAAAAAAGTGATCAGCTCCTTCCGTCCTATTCCAATAAGGCCAGTTTGATGAAATAAGCTGTATAGCACTTCTCATCATGCGCGGAGATTTGAAAGGCAATGGAAGGCCATTTGGAGTCAGATCACAGGTAGTGTACACAGGAGTGTAGAACCAATCAGCTTCTTCAGGATTAAGGGTTCGGACAGGGCTAGATAGAAGAAATCGGTGCATAAATATCTCTGCAGCAAACATGTGGGTAAGACATCTCTGATCCTTCTGTAAGATCTTTTTGTTGTATTTGCTTGGGAGCTCATATACGAAAACTTTTAATCTTCCAACAGGGTCATCTTCCAACACATCACCAGCACTGCCTGAACAAGAAGAATCATGAAACATGTTAAGGAAGATTTCCTTCTACACTCCCTCCTTATATTCAAAGAAAGACTGCACAAGCACTGTGCATGAATGGTTAATTACGCCTTATACCTTCCAAGCTAAAATTCCTTTCACATCTAATTTATTTGTTTGATGTCTATTCTACCTCCCTGTTTTGCCTTCACTCAAAATGGATCAGGGATATGAGGGAAGAGAGAAAGGGAAAGAGAAGCGAATAGCGAGTGCAGATAAAATCTTCCCCATTTAAGTGTCAAACAGCAACAGCCAAATAAGGACATATTAGGACTAGTTGATTGAAGCTGAATATTGAATCACTGGTGATGATGAAGTAAGAGGGCAAGAAGATGAGCCACCTAGTCACTCCTATCACGCATAGGTCAAAAATCTAAAACAAAGGTCCAACGATTTCAAAGACAATTCACAAAAATCAGCTAGTGACCCAAAAAATAAAGACAACAGCTAGTATGATCTTTTGTGACTGAAGAAGAATGATGGTCATATGGCTGACAACAATGATGCACTAGCAACATCAGTAGAAATTTTATGCAAGCAATCATCTCTTTGTCCTACTTTGGGCTTTAAGAATAAAACAGAGCATGTCGAAAACATCACTAATTTTGGGATGTTAAAACTTTATCATCCTCCTTTCTGTTCCCTCTAGAGTCCAGGCCTTATGTTCCTCATTCATCAAACTACATATAATATCCAAACCAACCTGCTGATACTTCATACCTAATACCTGAGCGAGGAGCTGCCATGGTTCTCGCTATGATTCTACAGACCATTAGAAATAATGCAAAAGTCCACTATGCTGATTTTGAGTTATGCTAGTGTAAATCTTTGAGAAATAAGAAGCAATCAATTGTAGCCTTGTACGGGTCCTGTGTTTAAGACTTAATTAAAACTATTTCTGACTAATTTTTCCTTTCAATTTCTCAGTCTGCACATTTTTTTCCTCTTATTGTTGAACCGCCTTATAAGCTCATAATGACTTGCAGTAAGAAACTTGCTACATGTTTACTTCACTTCCAACAAGAAGTTTCTTTTTTCCTGGTTTTCCTGCTCATAAAACAGACCTTATTCTTCATTCTTTCCAAAAAAAATTAGGTCCCGACTATCATATTTGGCTCATTTCTACACTTCCACCAATATACCAATGAACATAAACATGGTTCTTCAGTGGGTATTCCAACCGGTCCTACAAGTCTAGTACCCTCGTGGCATCTCAATATGAGATACGCGTTGGGAAAACCCTTGAAATCCTGTGTTTCAGGTGATCCTGTTTTCGGTTCAAGGCCTACCTCATTGCCATGAGAAAGTTGCAGTCAACCCCCACCCCCCCCCCCCCACCTCCTTCCCCACCCTTCCCCACCCCTTCTCCCTCCCTACCAGCTGGGTGTGGGACAAGACCCATTCTTTCACCTCGAATTCAACGAACCGCCAAGCTTTATCACTCACATTAACCACCCACTAATTTCTAACCAAACATCAGAACATGGAAAGTTGAGCAAATACATCATCACATCAAATTGAAGATCCCAGACCCAAAATTCTCAAAAATCACAGAAAATGTGAAATGAGCACTGAACTAGATCCCACAACTAACCAAAACAAATCAAAAAAAAAAAAAAAACGAGATTTTCAACAAAACAAAGAAACACCCACTTCATCAAACCCTAGACCCACCAAAAATCTATACAACAAACAAGTAATTAACACACTAAACCATGAAATCAGAATTAAACAGCATAAACATGAAAATCAATCACTAATCAGTAAAAATCTGACCTGAAATGCGCTCAGTTTGATGGGATTGAGATGACTTGTTAGCAGAAATGGTGATCCTTCCAAAAGAAGAAAAGACAATCAGAAACAAAACCCACCTCCAAAATTCCATCTTTTTTTCAATCTCCTCAACTTCCCAATGAATCAGAACAAATAAGAATCATAAAGTTTATAATACACTGATTTGGTTGAGCATTAAAGTTTGGAGTATACTTTAGTATTAAGGAGTGAAAATGTGAGTGAAAATGTGAGTGAAAATTTGGTGGGATTTAGTTTTCGAAGGGTGTTGGATAAACAGTCAACTTCGGGTACCAGAACAAGACCAAATCATATGAAGCTTCTTCTTCACTCTACTTTTTCTTGTTTGATTGCTGTGATTTCAAGGGATTTTCTACTTTCTTTGTTCTTTACAGTACTATTGGGAGTATTATGAATCGACTTGAGCAGATAATTAGCTCACATTTCGCTGTAATTGTAATATTTATTACATTTATTTTTAATTTACTTGTGGATTTTGGGCATTTTTATCTCTGTTTACCGAAGAAAGTGGGTTTACTATTTGACTATTTTCACTATGTTGTCAACTCATGGTAGTAATTTGAGATTTTGGGTGAGATTTGTCCACAGGAGCGAATTTAAGAGTGTTTGGATTGTATCGAGGATTGAGTATTGGCGATATGTTGGAATTTTCGGAAATATGTAAATGTTGTTTTAAAAAAATAAAAAAATAGAGGAAATAAATCAAAATAGTACCGAGTATTCTTTTTTATGTTAGACAAGACTATTCCGACTCGCGGCTAGATTCACCACCAAAATTAGATTCACCCCCAAGATTACCCCATCGTATTTTGTACAGTTTCTTAATTCATGTCTCATTTTTTTGGTCTACAAAGCACATATTATTCACTTAAGATTCGTAATTAATTAAATTAATGGTTTCTACAAAACATTTTTTTTTCTTTAGTAAAATTTAAATTTTATATCTTAAATTTAATTTTGGGCTTCGTTGTAGTAAACAATGTATTTATATTCGATTGGATACATTCAAATCAGATTAAATTTACCAGATTTAAATCAAATTATAATTGTTCAAATACTTATCAATGAAGTTATTCCAGTTGATATTAATTTCTCGAAAATCAGTTAAATTTTCAGCTCTATTATCTGGAAAGCTCATCTGTTCTTTGGGGTTTAGTACGTTTAACAAGTGTACAATTAACATGTACTCCGAAGATACCATATGAAGTTTGTTTTTGTGTCAAAATACCCAACATAGTGTTGAGTGCATGAGCATCATTTCTAATTTGGTAGTGTTTGATTTTTTTTTTCTTATATGTTGTTACCTTTTATGATTACATTTAATTTTTTGCATATATGGTTGATTCTAGCCCTCATAAATCATAATCCACCATCTAATGAATAAAGAAATTAATTTGATTTGATTCCATATTCACTAATCTATGGTTAATTCTAACCCTCATAATCCACCATCTAATGATTCAAATTCACATTTATGAATAATCTCACCTACATTAGTATATTTTAATAACATGTTGAGAGTCCAATGCAAAACTATAATAGGACTCTCAACATGTTATTAAAATGAACTAATGTCCAATACATTTTGTTGAAATCATTGAGCATTTTTAGATAATGGGAGATCAAGTGTTTACATGTGTTAATTAGTTCAAATAAGAACGAGCCACAATATGAATATTTTTGCTTTAGACAATTTTCTTTTTCAAGCATTTAATTTTGTGGGTTTACAATTTGTTCATCTAAGAATGTAATTGGCTAAAGACATCCAATAATACTCCGTAGTCGTGAATTTATTTGCAATCAAGAACTCTCAACGATTGTATCACAAATTTGCACACATTCTAGATCTATCTAATTTGAGCTCTTCCGCGTTACAAGTTACAACTAACAAGTACGGAGTAATTAGAAATCTCTACTCGGAGATTCACCCACCATTATCAAGTGCGTAACCAGGGTCATCCACTAGAAGAATTTTTTTGCAAAGATTTCGAGTTTAAACACACCATTCATACGACAACACAAACTTTTCATTAAAATGAGACAATATGATACAAGTAACTCCAACCTAACAGTAGTAATTAAAATCACTTGCCAGGGACAAAGTTGGTAGCGTAAGCCCAAGCATTGTTAGCAACAGGGTCAGCAAGATGGTCAAACAGGTTCTCAACTGGTCCTTTACCAGTAACAATAGCCTGTACAAAGAACCCGAACATGGATGTCATAGCCAACCTACCATTCTTGATCTCCTTCACCTTCAATTCCGCGGCAGCTTCGGGATCTTCTGCGAGCCCTAGTGGGTCAAATGCGCCACCAGGGTACACCTGGTCAAGCCCTTCACCCAATGGACCGCCTCCAACACGGTAACCCTCGACCGCGCCCATGAGCACAACCTGGACTGCCCAGATGGCTAGGATGCTCTGTGCATGAACCAGGTTCGGGTTTCCGAGGTAGTCCAAACCTCCCTCTGAGAATATCTGTGAGCCTGCCTTGAACCAGACTGCTTCTCCGAACTTGACCCCGTTCTTGGCTAGGATTTCTGGGAAGACGCACCCGAGTGCACCCAGCATGGCCCACCTGCAGTGGATCACTTCTAGCTCACGGTTCTTGGCGAAGGTTTCTGGGTCAGCTGAGAGTCCGGCAGTGTCCCAACCGTAGTCACCTGGGAACTCTCCTGTTAGGTATGATGGGGTTTGCTCTGAGAATGGGCCCAAGTACTTGGGACGGTCTGCTCCGTACCTGCGTTAATCATAATTGGAATTTTGTTAGTTATATGGTGTTATGGACTGTGGTAGTAAATTTTGTTAGTTTAGTAAAATTATTGCTAACCAATGGACAATTTAGTGTTTATAGTGTATGATCGAGTACCAAGGTGACATGTACGTGTATGTTATCTAAGAAAAATATTACATTAAATTACGATAGTAAAATTAATTTGTACGTAGAGAACGAAGTGATATACGTATGTACCAGATGCTCTCGGGAGCGCTCTTGATAGTACGGCGCATGGAGACACGGCCACCATTGCCTCCAACTTTGCGAGCGAGCTCGTTCTGAGGCTTCAAAAGGGTCTGCCCGGCAAAAGTAGACTGTTGGATGGTAGAGGTGGCCATGCCTTAATTAGTATTCTTGGCGGTTTTGGTGTTGTATGTTTGTGAGCTTGTGGTTGTGAGTTGTAGAGAGGCACAAGGGTGTGCTTATAAGGTGCAATTGTGGATCAGCGGAATACAGATCAGCTTATTCTTATTGGTCATCATCCTAATGCTAGATTTTCATTCTGATTTTTTTGGGTGATAAGAGAGGTTGTTTTCTTGCCATGTGGACTCGCAAGATTTTGTTGCTTGGATTGGTTTGTTGTGTGGGGCTAAATGTAGGCCACTAGTTGTGCATCGGCTGCCAATTAGGATTTCATTTCAATCTCGGTGGATATGATGGATATCTCTCCGTAACGTGTATTGTTGTTGTTGTTGGTATCAAATTTCGAATACTCGGCTCATAGTTGAAGGTAAAATACATTTTAATCATGCGGTCGTTGGATGGAAGTTGGTCGTAACATGTATCGTACCGTATCACCGTTCTTAATTTTTACTCGCAATATTTTATCACAATGAAAGATGTAAGAGTTGGCGGACCTAGTGTGAGTGTCAATAAATTTCATGCCTCTAATAAGTGGAACGGTTTTGAGGTGGCTTAAAATGACTTGTGGTTCCAGAGCGAGGTTAAGTTTTTGAATTTTGATATGAAAATCTTATTGGATAATGGAAAATGACATTTATAGCCTTGAACGTTCCATTTATTATAGTTAGTTTTTGCAAGTCTTTTTAGTGTACTTCATATGCTTGAAGGAGTTAGGTTTTTCCAAGAGTTAAACCTACCCACAATGGTGTTGTATTAGCCCTATTAGGCCCTAGGGTAAGGGCAAAGAGTTAAAAATAAAAGGAAAATAAATGCATTTGAGGCAACTGGGGCATTGAAGGGGCATATATTCCCCTTGCTAATTTTCAGGGCAGCAAAGAGGCAACAACTAGTTTGGAGAGAGATAAGAGTACTTTTTTTCTTCCAATACTGCCACTTGGAATTTTTCTGATTTGTAGAAATTTTTACTACCGTTGTAGCATTGTAAATTTGTAACGATTATTTCTGCAACATGAATTTTTCAAAAAAAAAAAAAAATGCTCACGAACAACTAGATGTTTTTTCATTATCTATAAATAGAGACAACGTTTTATATATTTGGTGCACAATTTAATTTTATCTATTTCTCTCCAAAACTATCAATCATACTTCAAATTTAATTTTACATTTTAATTAATAAAATTGTGGTAATGCCCTAGGGCATCAATGTGATCTACTATGATATTGCCCTTGGGCAAAGTGATAAAAAAATCGATTTTTGGTGTGTTGCCCTAGGCGGACAAGGGCACCATTGCGGATAGCCTAAGGTGGTAGTGACATAGTACCTTTTACTCCCTTCAATGGCAACTTATATCCAATAATGACTTTGTGAATAAGAAAGACAAAGGATCCTGAATTAAGCAAATAACTTTTAACGTTACAATTAAGATTCACCATCTAAAATATACGACATGACCACCTTCCTAAAGGCTAAACGTAATGAGTCAAGATATGAGTCTGATACCGTGGGGAGAATAATCTTCTCATATCGATGATGGTATTATTAATCTTAATTATAAATAATATAATATCTTTACAACTAATTCTAATGACAATACATAAACTGGTATACGGATTATACAAAGTTTACAACCAAAATTGATGCATGGTTAATTACTTGATTTTAACAACATCAATTGTAAGGTTTGCAGTGTCCGTGCAAATGACAAAACTTGATGTTGGACAAAGCTAGCCTTAGTATAATAACATGTGTACGCCGTTTAACGTGGATCTTCTGTCCATTTTATCTACCACTCCGATAAGAAGCTAGTATCATACCACTTTTTCTACTAAACTAGTTTTTTTACCCGTGCAAATGCACGGGAATTGATAATAGTTTCTAAATAATATTCCCAAATTCCATATAATATAATATTAATAATAATATTACTATAAAAAATATTTTTTAAAAACCATTTTGAGGTAAAATTTGGAAACAATTATTTGAAATTTGGTAATCATTTGAAATTTGTCGTTTGAGATTGTCGTAATCGATTACAAATCATTTGTGTGGGAAAAAAAAAAGAATTTGCAAATGAAGGGGTTTGGGGGTTGTATTTGGTTTCAACATGAATGAAATTGACACATTTCCAAATTCTCAAAATTTTCAATATTATATTGCTGAACACGTAATTTGAGTGAAATTTGGAATAAGAATTAAGTTCCATGTTCTCTGTCTGATGAATCCAACCTCGTAACAACCAAATAAATCCCTTGCTCCACCTCGCTCGTCATCCGCTAACTCTTGTATGTATTCGACAACCCTTATCAACATTCTTAGCCACCCCCCTCCAGCGTCAACTTTCTTAAGCAACTTTAACTCCTCATACATCAAAGTGATCAAACCATTTACACGGACCTCTAATGGACGATAGTCACCCCCATCAACTCTCCTACAACAACCCCACCCGGTCCCCTTTCCTAACCAACGCTCGCCAACCAACAACATTTTAGAAGACGTCATCTCACCCCAATCAACTTTTTTACCCGAGCACCCATTCCCAGTCGACTACTTACATGACCTCCCTAACCAACACTCTTACACCCATCAAATTTTCCAAGCCGCAGGCCACCCTCTTTTTACGCGGCTTATGCCCCATCTCACGTGAACTGCTCTACATGACCTCCCTTACTCAGGTCAATTCCTACTCCAACCCTTCCATAACCGTTGATTCATATACTCGAGCCCTTTAACATCCTCTATTAACTCCTCTATGACAACTGACATCAAATCCCCTACATGACCCTCCAGCCATTGACTTTGAAACTCGGCCCCTAAATGTATAATTTTCTTTAGTTATATATGTTAACAAACTTATATATATCTTTATTTCTATTTTTGCACCCTTCAAAATAATTTATTTGTATTAGTAATTCTAATTGGTACCCGTGCACATGCACCGGAGTAATAACATTTTTTCTAAATTGTAATATACTAATATCTATGTCATATAATATAAAATCTTCCAGTTATAAATTAAAAAATCTAATTTAAAGTAACTTAAAACTCCACATTCAGAAATACGGAGTACATTTAAACTTATTATGATTAACCCCCATCAACTTGTCTACTTGAACCCCAACTTACGACCCTCGCCTAGGGTCAGCTTTTCCAGCCAACCTCGATAATCACCTTTTTTTTAGCTGAAACCCTATTACCCGTCGTCTTTTTTAGCCAGCTCCCCTTTTACCCCATGTAACATTTTCTAGCCGACTACTTCTCTACATGATCTCCATAATCAACACTGCACTTGGACTCTCATTCTAGTTTACCCTCAACCCCCGTCGTTTATTATTTTTCCTAACATCCATTCATATGTGACACTCCCAGCCCATCAAATTATCAGACTGCATATACCTTACCAGTCAAAATTTAGCCTAGTTTTAGGTAATATTGATACATGCTATGGGTAGCTCAAACAAAGTCATAACAAATAAGAAGAGTCAAAAAATAAAAAGAGTTTAACACCAATATATTAGTTTTACCCCGTCATTTGTCAATTGTTAGTCCGCACTAAAAGTTTAAACTGTCCGATAGCCATTTTTAGGTCATTAAACCGGTGTTAAGACGGATACCCCGTAACCACCTGGTTATACCATCAAAACATTGTGGGAAAGTGACCACCGTATTCACTTTTTTTTTTTCTTTTGGGAAAGTGAACATATATGGATTATTTATAGTGGGCAATATTAGATAATGGTTAGTTTGGCAATATTATTATCTTGCATTGTTATTAGAAAAATGCTAATTTGGCAATATTTTAAGGAATTGTGTGTCTTTATCATCATTCGTAAATATCCTTTTTGATTCCTTTCCGTAGATAGGTTGTTTTGATTTCATTTAATTATTTATTCCTTTCTTTTTTTAAATAATATATTGTATCAGATCTCGAAAATCCTTTTTTTTTTATCCTACTTTCACTAAGAATCTGATGTAAATATTCTCGTCCAATCATTTTTATTACTAATGCTTACTTGTCGTTTTTTTAGTAAGTTTGTGCCATGTCAGCTATGTGTGCACGCAATTATTAAAAGTAATAAATAGATAGATAATAGATTTAATCTTTAATAATCTTTCATTACAATGTAATGATAGCATCTGATTGAAGTGGTACACAAAATGTAGCATAAAGAGGGACAAAAGATCCGCACATATTACATGCTTCTCTCAAACACACCTTTTACTATGGTATTACGTGTGGTTCAACATATCAAATGATCGCAACTAAGAATCTTCATTTTCGTGTTCTTTCACATACCGAAAGAAAGAAACAACGATTTCGACAATATCAAAACACTCTCCCATCCATCTTATAATACCGTTTTTAAAAGGCCTATTCTCGAGTAGGTTTTGTGTGAGCCCGATCCAATCGCGTGAAAATGACCGAGACCTATTTCGAGACGTTGCGTATCTATGAATGGTGATGCATTGAAGCAATTTTCAGATGCTCACTAACTGCACTACCTTCCTTAAAAAGAAAATAAAGTGCACCATCAAATTTCTCCAGTTTTCCCCAATCTTTCTGATACACGAGTCACGATTTTGTCAAAATCTGTTGACTCTTTCTCCTTATTTCATCTCCTTCTATCTCTCTCTCCTATTCCAATCAAAATTACTGCGATCACCAACCCCCTCAGTAAAAAAAAAAACAAATCATACATTGGGGTTTTACCACTTTGATCTACTGACCCCAAAATCAGAGGCTTTCTATTTGCGGAAAGTGCACCTGAATTTGAATTTTGATGAATGATAGAGGTAAGCACAAATTTGGGTTTTTTTTTTCCAAATTGAAATTTGGTGATTTGTTTGGTATTTTTGGTAATGCTTACTATGTGTTTGTTGAATTGCCTGAACTGGGTTTTGTTGGTATTTAAGTAGATTGGCCTAAATGATTGAGAATTTCCTCTTTTAGGGTGAATTTTAGTATCTGGGTTGTCGTCAGATTTGCGGAAACTCCCATCTTAGATTGCTGCTTTTAAATTTGTGATGCAATGTTGATTGTTGAGTTTGTTTTAAATGCAGTGTAGAATGTTTCTGGTTGATTGATGAATTTAGTAGTAGTGTGCTCACGGGTGAATTTAGGGTTTAATCTTCGGGGTTGCGAAAATGTGCATTTGCTGTAAAGCTGTGTCCTATCAGATGTAGGACATCCGACTTGTTGAACTGCATTGCATTGTCAGAACTCTGTTGGGGCGCTGTCGTATCAGATGACGTTGATCGTAGTTGTTATGCCTTGTCGAAGTTCTATCTTAGGTTATATAGACACTTCTTAGTACAAGATGTACGTGTTGCTAGTGTTTCTTGTTATTTCATCGGTAGTTGTGTGGGAAATAACAGTAATATCTTTACGTTGCGTTGATTTGGAGGTGTATGCGTGTGAGTTTAGTGTTCAGCTGAGTTATTTACATGTAGAGCTTCTTGTGCACAATAATGACTGGAAGATTGCAAAAGGGTATTGATCAGTGGTTTTTATTCACAGATGTATGTTTTCAGGGTAGACGAGGTAGTAATTACAATGGTTGTCATGGTTTGAACTGACATTGTACAAAGTGAATGGAAGTCGCGGCATCTGTATATATTGATCACTCAAGTGAGTCTTTTGTGGAGGAAGGAAATAAGAGGAATTTACAAGGGATAGTATCTTCATAAGGTTGCTTGAAATATGCAAGAAACGAGATTTCCAAGGCGATATTTGATTGTAATTTTAACGTTCATTTGCACATCTGTCTGTTACATAGAACGGGTGGGCTTCTCAATTGCTTATACGATTGCTGCTGATGCTGCTGGAGTAAATCAATCAAGTAAAGGCACTATACTTTCTACTTTCTACTATGGTTATGCATGTTCGCAAGTACCTGGAGGATGGGCAGCTCAGAAAATAGGCGGCAGGCGTGTGCTTCTTTTCTCATTTGTTTTATGGTCTTTAACATGTGCCTTAGTGCCACTAGACCCGAATCGAGTTCTGACTTTGGTCCTTGCACGCCTTCTTGTTGGTGTTGCTCAAGGGTTTATCTTCCCCTCCATTCACACTGTTCTAGCGCAGTGGGTGCCTCCCCATGAAAGATCGAGATCTGTGTCTCTTACTACATCTGGCATGTACTTAGGTGCAGCTGCAGGTATGCTTCTGCTTCCAAGCTTGGTGAAGTTGAGGGGGCCGCAGTCAGTCTTTTTAGCTGAAGCGGCTTTAGGAGCCATGTGGTCTGCGCTTTGGTTTAACTATGCATCGGACCCTCCTAGATCGGAGCACCCTAAAGCTGCTGCTGCTGGTTTTGGAGAAAACTTATTGCCTATAAAAGGAAATCAAAAGATGAAAGTAGAGAATGGAGGAAGCTCAGTCAAACCTCTAAAAATACCATGGAAAAAGATTCTTGTCAGCTTACCAGTTTGGGCTATTGTGGTTAATAATTTCACATTCCATTACGCCTTGTATGTACTTATGAACTGGTTACCGACATATTTTGAACAAGGTCTACAACTGAGTCTTCAAGAAATGGGTTCTTCCAAAATGATGCCTTACTTAAACATGTTCCTATTTTCAAATGTTGGTGGCTGGGTTGCTGATCACCTCATCACTAGGAAGCTTATGTCTGTGACTTGGACCAGGAAGTTCTTAAATACCGTGGGATTTGTTGTAGCTTCAATAGCACTGATTGCACTTCCCATATTTAGAACCCCTAGTGGAGCAGTCTTTTGTTCTTCTGTTGCACTGGGCTTCTTGGCACTTGGAAGAGCTGGATTTGCTGTGAATCACATGGATATTGCTCCCAGATATGCTGGAATTGTTATGGGAGTTTCCAATACAGCTGGTACACTAGCTGGGATTGTTGGTGTTGAGCTTACTGGCCAAATTCTTGAAGCTGCAAAGGTTGCTGATTATGACATCTCGAGTGCAGAAAGTTGGAGACCAGTGTTTGTTATTCCTGGTTTTCTCTGTATTTTGAGTTCTATTGTGTTCATTCTTTTTTCAACTGGGGAAAGAATTTTTGACTGAAGTAGGCCTTGCATGAATTGGTATCTATCGATGCTTTCTTTCACCACATTTTTACAAAGATTTCTGTGGTAAGAACCTTAGCGTTTTCCCTTGTGCATTACTATGCGGCTATGCCGCCCTCAGAAAGGCAATGTGTATCTTCTTTAAGTTAGCTATGATTTTGATATGTTTAGCCCTTAGGTAGCTGCCTACAGGTCCCGTATCTCTTTGTTTCTGTAACTCTGTAAGGAAAAAAAATAATACCATGGACCTAAGCTTTTGTGTCAGACTTGATAAGTTGTATGTTTGCACAAATTAAGCTTGGGGTTTCTAGTTTTTCTGTCCCATTTTGCCTTCAACTGGATGCTCTGCAAGTTTTAGGTTGTCACAGACCTGAGAGTATTTATATTGACTTGTAATCTTTGAGCATAGTTGCCAAGTAACTATCCAAATTTCTAGCTTCGGAAGTCTTATTAAGAGTTTTCTTCATGTTGATTGCATATTTTACTTGTTTGATGGAGCTGGTATGATTGTAATTTTATACGGTGGTTATGCTGTCAACAAATAATAGGAAAAGGATATGCTAACTTTAGATTCTCTTCTCTGACACTGTTTGCCAAGTAGTAGATGCTGGTACAACCCGCAACCCTGTAAAAGGTCTCTAGCTGCTGGTTTTGCCAAAGTTAACATCTATTTTCATTTCTGTATCTTGTTTTTATTGTTATTATTTACGTACTTGTATTTTGTTTGTTTTACTTTATGAACAGTGAATAATTATGTGTTGTAAGACACTTAATTTCAATAATTTAGTAGTTGGTCATACAATGTTGCACTTTGAATCCATTGGCTGATGTTGGTGTCTGAAATGAAACAATGATGTTATTATCACTAAAATTAACACAGCAGCTATTAGAGAGGTTAATTGGCTGAACCGCATGAGCCAGTTTTTTTTTTCAACTACCACTGACTGAAGTTTCACCTGGTCTTTATCGGCTGGTGTCTTATAGCTATCTCAGATTATTGTAAGGTTGTGAGATGTAATTTGAAATGTTCCAGCAATCAAGTTCCTTATAGAAGCTTAGATGGTAGTTGCTGGCTTGGTAATCTGAGCACTGTTTTACACACAATGCTCTTATTTTTTGAGGAAATTCTAGGTTAAGTATCAGATGTGTGATTTTTTTTTTTTTTATATATATGCTTCTATAGAATCTCATCTTTGAAATACTTTTTAGACTATACATGTTCTCCAGTAGAGTAAAACTACTGTGTTCATGGCATCCCCCAATTATATCCCTGCTGCATGAAATACGTTCAGAATATATGAATTGCACCATGTTAGTGATGTCTATCAGTCTATGTGCACATATGATTTTCAACTTTAGTTGTTCTCCTTTTTGTTTTAGATATAAAGTGATATACAAATGGGAATGCTTCGTCCAGCAATCCAAAATTTGACTGGGAATTGTGAAAAGTGTTTATGATTTATGTATTTACTATATTGTGAACTGTTGTCTTTTCTCTCGGTGCTCTTACATATCCTCACCCCAAAAGTACGTGGGATATCGTAAGAGCATCTTAAGTATTCTCAGAAACCAGTGATGTAGGTAATGAGAAAATGGTCAATTCTTTTTTTTGTCGGTATGGGATCAGGTGGTTCATGTTAGGAGCTAGGTCTTCACTGTTGATGTAGGATTGAGATTTGCCAATATACATTCTGGTTAGCTGGCTTTGAAGTAAGCTGTAGAAGGCAATATGAACTGTTCATAAGATATCACCTTTTCTTGTAGTAATTTCAACTATTTTTCAGACTTACAGATGAGTTTCAAGCACTTATCTGCTGAACACTATCCTTTTTACACAGTGTACCTAGTTGTCACGCACTTGCTCTCTAAAACAGTAAACCGTATGTTGTGATGACGTTCTGAATAACTGAAAGATAGTTATGATTATCTTGTGGTGCTTGCTTTGATTACCTTTGAGAGTTTGTAGTTCCGAAAGTAGTGTTTCACTCTTGTTTCTGCTTTAACTTTTTTAAATCATTGTTTCCGCTATTCTTGCTTGCTGATTGTTCACTGAAAATAGAGTAACATGAGTTTCCACCAAATTTGAGCATCTTCCTTTATGCGTACAGATAACCCTGATTTGTTTACAAGCTACCTGCTGATATTGCACGCAGTTTGGTTCCTGAGGTTATTAACAGATAGAAAGTGTCAAAAGATCTCTTAATGTATGTACTCCATTAATTTTCTGCACCATCCATAATTTCCTTGCCTGATTTCTAACAGAAATTGTGAACGTCTATCTTTTGGTTATCTCTGAGCTGTTGCTGAAGTACTCTCTATCTTGTCATTTTAGTCATTTGTGAAACATCACTTTGGCCTGGTTATAATTATCTCATTTATGTTTCAACGTGAATGTACCTTGTTGCGCAGAAAGTCACTATATATTTGGATATGAAGGAGCAAGTAATTGTGGTGGTCGGGTTATCACAATATCTATATGTTGCAATGCAAATTTTATGTGGAATGATTTAGCCTGACAAGGGTATGGGATTTTCATACATGATAGTATGATACTGCTACTGTACGGAATTACTGCTCGGTAGTGAAGTTATCATCACTGACAGCAGGCTCAGATGGGCAGTTATCCTGCATTTCCTGCTAGTCTCCATTGCAAACTACAGTGCTGCAGTTCCCCGTTCAGTGGAGTGGAGTAACCTTGGTAAGTTCGAAACCCCCAACAAGGCTGACATCATAGAAGCCTGGCTGCCACTAGGTAAACAGTAGCTCAGCTATTGGTACAGGTTGTTGACCAGGTCCTTATCAATTGAAGGAACTGTCGTGGGTGCCTGTATAAGGCGCTACATAACTGTTTGTCAAATAAGAGGCAGCAACCCCATATCCATCCATACCTTCCATGTGCTGTATGAATGGAGGTTATGGAGGTGATCCTGAAACTGGTACTTCCAATGGTATCACTTGGTGTTATTTGTGGCAGTCTGTATGCAACGATCTACTAGAGGAATCTGTTTGTTCTAATAAACTTGGAGCTGTTTAATGTGAGCTGTCAGAACACATTATGATTGTACTACATAGACCAAACTATGTAAAGTAAAACACGTTATGCGAGAAGCTGATTTCCAAGGGCACGTTGCTTGGAAAAGCTGTCTCTTTTTGGACTCTTAGAAATGTATAGCTCTGATAGATGTGTTTATGTGTATTTCAGATTTTGTCTTCAAGTTTGATCTGTTACTTCTAGAGTTCTAGATACAAGGTCTGCCAGTAGTTTCAATTATTGGATGCGTGTCTTTGGGAAAAGACTATCTGTCAATGTGTATTGTTTTGAAGTATTTATTCCATGTCTTAACTTGAATCGCAACCCACCTGTTGTAGATGAGTATTCCATGTCTTAACTCTTTGTGTTGTACTATTGACACTTTTACAATGTGTTTATGCACTTAAAACTTGACAGGATAACTTTTAGTGACTGCTTCCTTAAATCTGTGTAGGAGCGTCTATGGACTGACATTGTGTTTCCCCTTATTTTCCTTTGTAAGTTACAAATCTGATTATCGCAATGCTGGACTGTATTTTGCAGTTGATTTCATGATCAGTGACAGTTTCAGAGATTCAGACTGAACTGCTTGTTGATTGTGCGATGGCAAGTTTACAACAAAAGCCAGTCACAGTACTAAGCGACAGGTAACATTCATTACAATGAGCTATCAGTTTGTACTCTAAAACCACAGTAGCTATAAAGAGTAATTTGATGGCATCTTATTGCCACCACATAGAGTAAGTAACATCTCTAAGTTGTGGTCTTGTATCACGGCGTGATCATTCTTTTGAAATTTCGTGATCTGTAGATACAGTTTCCTCAGGGTTTCTCTCCAACTTTGTTTTGCTCAATAGTATCAGGCATTATCTCTTCGTCGTTCCCTATTTATAAGATGTCTCCGAAGGAATAATATCATCAGGCATCTTGAAGAGGCGTCAAGGACAGTTTTCCTCCATATACGTCTGGTAGTTGGCTTTCTTCAATATCTTCCAGCAAGGTTGATGTCAACTGCTTGTTGTCCACAAAAGTTATCTGCCAAGTACAGGTAAGTGCATGTCAGCTTCACCATTATGAATTTATGATCATATGCAGTTATATGCCTGAAATTTGAAGATATTTTGTGAGAACTAAACTCTCGTTTCTACAATACTGCAACATGCCGAGAGTAAATAACTGTGCCCAACAGATGGTTGGATACAAAACTTGGAGGGAAAGGGAATGGAGTGGAAGATTGGGAGAGAGGGAAGGGAAGGGTTTTTGTTAATCACCTTCTTCTTAGTGTTATCATCAATGAAGGGGTAGATCATTTTCCACACTGTCATGAATATTCTTGGTGCATGAACTATGAACATCTTCCCCAATCTTTCTGGATAACAATCCTGCAAAATCACACCCAAGCATCCCGAAACATGCATATCATTTTCTGCCATTAAAAGAGACCTAATTAGATTTTTAAGGTATGACCATCGCTTTTGTTTAGGTGCTAGCATTCACCTGCAGAACAGAGAGAGCCCCAAGATATCCACGGATGTCACTGTTAGAGTATCCCCAGCCTTTGACATCCGCAATAGATACAAATTTTTCCTGTCCTGCCGGCATCCTGAGTGCATGATCAGAACAACCATAATCTATGTGTTAGTATGGATATAAATCCAGCTTTGTTAGTCGATGATAAGATCGGAGAATTTAATAAAGTCGAGGTCAATCTAGAGTAGACAGTATCTTGAGATGATCTTTTCAAGAATGTAGGCACAGTATCCTGTTTAACACAAGATAACCAAATGTTGGTAAGGACATAATGTTGGAGAATTAAGCAGGGAATTACAGGAAGTAGGAAAAAAACGTACGTTTAAACTCATCAAGACCCCCTGGTTTGCCATTCTGGAAATGTCTTCCTCCATACGCAACCACAATGGGTCGCCCCTGCTTATCTAGTCCTCCAAGAAACACTTTGTTTTGGGCTATATCATATCTTATCTCATCCTCTGAGATATAACCTTTGGGTAGAAAGGTCCTCCTCCATTTCAAGTACTTCAAGAACAACGAAGCCGCCTTCTCCACATCAAGATCACGCGCTCTAAGAAACCTCCTCAGCATCAAGTCATCCACCTCCTGATACATACATCATGTGTTCAAAATCAATTTTAGGGTCGGCTACATGTATCGTCATATGAAACCGTATACATCTCCCCCACATCTGTTTTTTTGGGATTGTTTCAGGGAATTGCATAAGCTACTTTAGTGGGATTTTTTCAAGTGTCGTGATCATGACTCCTGGAGGAGTTGACTTTTTTTCCCTAGGTGAGAGTTTAGGTGGATCTCATTCTTTCCATATGAAGGGGACCTTAATAAGGTTAAATCTGTACAAAAACAAGAGTAGCTTGACTTTTTTCGAATTGTTTTTCTCAGAAATAGCATCATTTTGATAATTTTATTTTTGTTTGGCACTTTGGCTAAACATTATATACTCTGTGATAAAGAATACATGACAATGTTCCAGTTCTACAGGTCAATGGGATTCTCCCTCCTATGTACATGGCCAAGAGAAGAGAAGAAACGAGGTCGAAAAGACGAACCTTACACGAAGGATCCCGGGATTCAACACAGGTTCTCATGAGGGAGAGATTATGCTGCTCTTTCGTGGTGGCCGCCTTCTGTGTAGCTCCTTCTCCACCATTTGCATGCTCTGACTGCTGCACTTTGCCTGCATTGACGTCGGCCATGTGATCAGTTGCTTCCAGTTTGATCATCCCCTCTTTCGTACGCTCCACACTGCTGAATTGCTGCTGATCTGCTTCACTATTTTGTCTGTCTCTCAAGCTTTATAGTATGAAGGGAAGCTTATAGAAGAAGCAGCAACGGCGTGACAGACTGGACAAAGTGACCAACCACCACACACACATGACCATGTCACATATATACGTGACAGTACAGTTCAAACTTAATGACTTAACTAGATAACTTAATTTCGCAGTGTGATACGTATGCTGTACTCTATATTTTCTGTTTGATTTGGTAAGAATTGGCCTGATTGTATAAGAGGGCTTGGCCGCTATAAAACTAGAGGGTTATTAGGGGAATCTAAGCTCACCAAGAGACCTCAAGTAACTAGTAGAAAACTCGTCGGTAGTATACTAGTATAGTCATATGCTCGTATGTAATAATTAATTAATGATATTATTGAAAGTGTTGCCACCTGTTGAATTTATTTCTCAGTTGCTCAACTATTACTGTAGTGATGTTTACGCTACTTTGGGCACTGAATTTAATTCATTGTCATATACCAACACGAACTTGTCAAGAGCTACCTCATTTCTACGGCTCTCATTCTATTCTCCTCATGCCCGTCAATATATTTCTTTTATACGTCTTTATTACCGTATAATGATAAGGTATTGTCCCCTAAAAAAAATGATAAGGTATTGTTAAACGACACTCCGTTGTTTTCTAAGAGTAGGCTATTTATCACCTAAAATAAATGTCCATTTACGGTGTCTCGATATTTTAGTTTTTAATATTATCTATTTTATTTTAATTAATATATAGCATATCATGTGACGTGAGTGGCTACGATGAATCACGGATCATGTGCTTGAAGTGTTGAACTTTCTACAATTTTTGAAAGAGGGTAACGTCATTCCAGTTGCTTTCGTATCTCCAAATTAACTGCATTTGTTGGATACCGATTTTGTTGGGATGGCACGTTGTAGTTGTAGTTTATTCACTACGGAAAACTTGTTACTATTAGCCCTTAAAAATAAGGGCTTTTTCTAATGTTTGACCCTCCAAATATAACTCATAGATAGTTATGTTTGGTTGTACTAGTAGCTGTTCGAGTAACATGTAGCTGTTAGTTTTAAAAGTAGTAGTTAATATTTAGACATGTTCGGCGGGACTGCGGGAGTAGCTGTTGAGTTATTAACAATCTACACCGTATCAAACATAGAAAGAAAAAAAATTAGAAATGCTAGTTCTTACATCAAATGTTATCTAATACCCAAACTACTACTTAAATTATGCCAACCAAACAGTTCCTCTACCTTTTTTAACCCGGTCAAAATATTATTTTTGACTTAACATACATAAATGAAAAAACCCCAAATTCTGTAAACACAAGTCTTTAGAGCATGGAAATATACACGGACCATAAGTCTACAGAGCAGCGTACACTTCACACAGCAATTAAGTCTTTGATTGACTATGTGGTGCATATACGTCTGATTCATTATATTTAGCCCCACAGTGGAAAAAAGTTGAGCACTAGACAACCAAACCAGTGTGAGAGTCAGTACAGTTAGTTGATGAAAATGGAAGAAACAGACGACCTGAATAAGTCCACTTCAGGCAAAATGCAACAGCCAGAGCATGCAAATGGAGGAGGAGCTTCACAGATGCCGGACGCCGGGGAACAGCATAAGCTCTCCCTTATGCGAGTCTACGTCGAATCTCGTGATCCTTCTTCTAAGGTTTTCCCTTCCTTCCACTCTCCTTCTTTGCTGTTTCTGTCATGCTTAAGCTTCTTTTTGTGATCAATAGTAAGAGCATATACGAAATAATTCAATAATACATGGCGTAGGAGCAGTAGATATAACAGGAATATACTGTGTGAACTAATTGTCAGACACTGGAAGATTCAGGGGTGAACAGGCCTATAAGACAGGGTTAGCCTCTTCTTAAGAGACTGTATTACCCCACCGGAACCCCACTGCCGGAAACAAAAGCCGCGCCTCTGTTGAGGAAGTTGGCCTAAATATCTTTGATCCCCAATTCAGAGGTCAAAATCTTGCCATAGATTAGAGATTAGAACGACAGCCACGTCCTAGGTGCGCGCCCCTGTGCAGGCAAACTGAAAGTTCATGGATTACCAAACAACTTCAATGTGAGGCCTGTTAACTTAAGCTAGTGCGGTAGGCACTGAGAAAAGTTCATGGATATTAGCAACAAGATTTTACTGAAAATAGCTGAAACAATGTTTGGATTTAAGAACACAGAGGCAGTGCCAGACTATGAGATTAGATACATTCTTTGGTAATGATACAAAGTCTAGGTACCTTGATTCTTTCTTTTGGATCGAACTAATCTTCAAACAGCAAAGTATCAACTGAAACAACCTCTCCATCCAAACACAAAATCTCTGAAATGTCATGATATTGTAATCCTCCGGCTGGTACCCGTATGACAATGTGGGACTCAATTCCCACGTCCACAGTAGGCGCATTCCTGCATCAAAACGCGTCCTTGTACATCAAAATGAGAATGGTACAAGAAATAAACCCTATTAACCCACTTTGGCTCTCATCTATACAAAAAGATCCTGCATAAGGTGTGATCGCAACGCAACTACAAAACCATTTGGCTCTCATGCATACAAGAACGTTTTGCATAGTAAATGATATAGAATAAAAGAACAGGAACTGTAAGAAGGCTGCGTTTTTTCTATATCCTTTATTCAATCAAAAACATATTGCTTTGCCAAACTAATGTCGCAACTGCTGATGTACGTATCAGGAGGTGGATGACTGGACGCTGAGGAGGTTTCTAAGAGCCCGTAATCTAGATGTGGAGAAGGGTGCTTTGTTATTCTTGAAGTATCTGAAATGGAAGAAGAGCTTTGTACCCAAAGGTTACATCTCAGAGACTGAAATACAGGATGATCTTGCCCACAACAAAGTGGTTCTTGGAGGATTAGATAAGAAAGGGAGACCCCTTGCAATTATCTATGGAGGCAGACATTTCAAAAATACCGAAAAAGGGGGTCATGATGAGTTCAAGCGTATGTTTTTTACTGTGTTTATCTGCATATTCAGATTTTAAAACATACCAACATCTAAATTATGTCCTTTGAAACAGGATTTTGCGTATATGTTTTCGACCAAATAACTGCAAGGTTCATCTCTAAACTTTAGCATACTTGTGACTTTCATGATGATCTACTTCTCACTGTTTTCATTTTTTCATAATATAACTACTTTAGGTTTATCTCCCAATTAACTCGTATAAGATTTCTTTCGATTATGAGCTCAGGATGCCGACTGGACAGGACAAATTTGTTGCTGTCGGGGATCTCAATGGATTTGGATACGCTAACAGTGACATCCGAGGATATCTTGCAGCTTTCTCTATAATGCAGGTGAATGCTAATCTATAATCCGTTTTCCCTGCTGATTACAAAAAGTGACCACAAAAACTCCTTGGCATTAGGTTTAGGTTGATCATTTTTCTTCTACTGTTAAACCCCAAACCCTCGCAATACCCCAAGCATCAAGAAACGTCCCTTTCCTACTAGGCTGAGATACTAAATCACCAACTTCAATCCTTACCTACCAGTGAGTTGTTGTGCGGCAATGTGGATATGTTATGTTTGCTGCATTCACATGGTGATGTAGCCAGCCTTCTTTCTTCAAAAAATTGCCTGGTAGCAAGTCCTATCTCAGAACCACGATGGCAACGCCTAATGTCCTGTTGTATCATCCCTGTTTCTGCATGGGCAATAGTTCTTCATTATACACTCATTAGAAAAAAAAAAATTTGAAATTTTTTGGGAGCAACTTGAGGGCGGGCCAAGACGACTGCTTTCTGATTAACTGTGATAATACATTAGTACTAAATTGATGTGTGGTGCTGCTTGTGTGTGATTGCAGGATTGTTATCCAGAAAAATTAGGGAAGTTGTTCATAGTTGATGCACCCAAATTATTTATGATAATGTGGAAGATGATCTACCCCTTGATTGACGATAACACAAAGACCAAGGTAAATAAACAAACCCTAAATGCAGTTTTCACAGCATGAAACAATTAGTTTATAACCTGCTTTCTCTAGTTTTGATCAAATATATCTCCCTCACCACGACATTTTACGGTATGTGCAAGATTATTGTGGAGAGGGATAAGTCAGTTTCCTAAAACAACATTTAGCACATCACCTTATAGGTCAAGATGGGCAAAACTTACATGACAAGATCACATTGACGAAACTCTCTTCCTTCCGCACTTTGCAGATAGAATTTGTGGACAGAGAGCAGCTGAAGTCAGCCTTAGTAGAACTTATGGATGAAAGCCAACTACCTGACATATATGGAGGAAAGTTCCCACTGAAGCCTATTCAAGACGCTTGATGATATTGCGCATAAAAACGTACCACAGATACCCTAAGGATCCTGAATCTCTAAGAAATTGTGTAATTCCACAACAGTGGTCACTCCCTTAGCCAACAAGTCAACCAAAGATGTTACTTTAATGGATTTGCTCATTTCAATCAAGGATCCACAAGATTATTCATTGTAGCTCATTGTAATAATATTAGAGTTCATGTCGTTTAACGACATGACTCGCTCTTGTTATAATCTTACCATATTATTATCTATGAGTAGGTCTCGTGTGAGACGGTCTCACACCAACTTATTGTGAGACCATCTTTCTTTATATAAATAGTGATCTCATTTACATTTTTAGTAACCATTATATTACACTTCTTTTAGTGATTTGTTTTAATCAAATGTAAGATTAGAACGCCCCATATAAAATGAGTAAATAGGTTATTTCATATATTATGCTTAATTTTATATTTTGTGACCCTTTTAAATCACAACTTATGTAGTTAAATTGTAAACTAACAGGATTACTAAAAACAATATAATGGTCACAATAAATGTTAAACGGTTCACTTTTTAAACAATGTAAACCGTTTCACAATAAATTATCGTGAGCCGTCTCATATGAGACTTTGCCATTATCTATAACCATTTAACTGTTGTGGTAAGGGTTATCCTAACTTTCATTAGCAGTCAGGAGCACATCTCCAGCAACTTGTTTTTTTTTTTTAACAATATCTCCGCTGAGGACTTTCTTCGTGGGGAACACACAAGAAATTATTAGACTTAGGAAACTACAAACAATCGCTCACCATCAACAAGGCCCCCAATGAGAAATACATTATTCTCCATCTCAAAGAAGCGGGCACCCCAACTAAGGATCGTTAACATTCTGATGGAAGTAACAGGTTGTCTATCTACCATTCACATTGTAACAGCTTTTACAATGTTTACAAATGGGGCAAACGAGGAATGACAAGCAGAGGCCTATTGACAACTCAGAAGACACACAATGCCATCTTCAAATAGTTTTTAAATTGTCTACAATGAAGTGTAAAGGCCAGTAGAATGAGTGGGGGAAGATTCAGAATACTAACCCAAGACTTCCTTGGTACTCAAATTCATAAATGCATGAGAAAAGATCTCTTTCTAGAGTTGATGCTCACCTGTACTATCCATTTTAGATCAGAAACTGGAAGGATCCAATAATCCAACTTTGAGGCCTGCTTTGAGAATTCGGACTTCCTCATATTGCTCATTCTAGCACAGTGGAAACATGATACGAGTACATCCAAGTGATGCCACCAGGGGAGGGAAATGGAATTCAACTGCTAATCTCCTGGTTTGCTTGGTCTCTGATGTTCCCTCTTACTCACCTTCGCAATCGCCACCAACTCATCATCTTGTAAATATTGTCATGTCTCCTGCATGAGTGCAAAACATTGTACTCTACTTCACCCTTGAACCAAATTTGGCCTTATTTCCATAGCTTCTTTGTCACCATGACCTGCATAGAAACGAGACCCAAATAAAGGTGATGGAAAATAGTCTTTTATTCGATCACAAATCCTCACAGTATAAAGGAGAAAATATAAAGAACTGTAAATGCATAGCAGGAGAGAAACAACTTTCAGCAGAGCCTCCCCATCATTCTTCGTTTCAGATGGGGCTGATACCTGAAGCAGCTCCAGAGAAATCAAAGTTTTCTAATTGTGGAACTTCAGAAATGGTAGGATGAGACATCAAAAAGATATATTTACGAACAATAAGGAATTGAAGCCATTCACCTATTTCCCCAGTGCTGTTTTCTTCCCCCGGTTTCAGCTAGATATTTAAAGGCTGGACTAACGGAGTGGTTTCTTCCCTTTTCCACACGATAAAAGCACCAAATCCCCATCCCACTTACTATCGATATTCAAAACTGCTTTGAAAGGAAAAGAACATTGTCCTTATGCACAGGCTGTAGTGACGGCAATGGGACATTCAACAATATAAAGATACGGAATTCCCCAGATAGCAAACCCAATATTGTTTACCAAGGATTGAAAAGCTCTCTAAAGAGAAAGTGATTGGAATTGAAATGTTGAGCATTTTACGAATTTTATTCCTGAAAGCTTGACAGACTTGAGCAGTAGCACAAAGGATTTTGGCCATTATCATGGTACAAAGCCTTGAAGATCAACAAAAGTAAGTTGCGCTGTCTTATGCCTTATATACCTATGATCAACACCATGGAACAGCACATAATCAAGAAGCGAACATGTCATTGATTCAGAATTCAGAAAGAGGGTGGGCTGGAGGAAGTTCATTGCTGTTAGCCAAATAACTAGATCATGGCAAATAAATCAGCAAACATACCAGCAACTTAACACAGACAAGCAAATTAATGTCTTTTAAAGGCATAAGGATCAGTAAGGGGGTTTTTGGTATCGGGTTTACTTAAACCATATTCCTATATTTTTGACCCCAACTACTCTGCAGAAAACTTATTCCGGACAGCTTGCACGTGAGTTGAGGTGCGCTGCTTTTTTGTCAAATGGAGATTACAGACTGAGGTCCTACTAAAGCTTCTCCTTGGAAATCCTCGAGTGGACGCATGATATATTCTCCTGATTATTCATCCTTAACTACAAGGTCAGTGAAGTTCTCCAAAATGCCCATATTCCCAGATACCTTCAACAGAATTGGTATCACACAGGTGCAACCTACTTTGAAAAATGTTTTCTTAGGGGACAAAATGCTGATGCAGTCAACTGAAGACATCAATTCTACAAAGCTCAAAAGAAGGTGATAGCTCAAGTCTCCTAGCCCGTAAATCTTCATTCTTTCGTAAACATGCACATTTCTTGAGATATCTCTAGTGAGATTACGTCAAGCTGGTTAATGATTTAAATGATAATCAGTCAATTCCATCCAAACTACAAGCATGAAATAAAGAAATGAGACAAGATTGAAGAACAACCCAACAAGCTCTTTCCAAGGCTAACATGTAAGTATGTAACGTAGTGTTATCCACTTTACAATACTCAAACAGCGTACCATAAAAGACAATGGATAACCCTACTTCAGAACAGTATCCCACTAATTCTAGACCAGAGTACACATACATGAATGTGAAAACCAAATTCAGCAGTCAAGAGTTAACAAAACCATCTAACTTAACAGATATTGGATAATTCTATGCTCAGAAACAATTAGGTTTCAAAAATTATGACGTAGAAAAATATAACACAACAACACAAAGACAATTCTCAGTTCATAGTTCAGCACAAGATTAAAAGCACAGAAATCACATAGCCAGAAACCATGTGTAGGAATTCATAAAGATAAACACCACAACCAAAAAGCTACTAAGGAATCAAGCAATCAACGGTCAAAGTAAAACGAAAGATAAAGTCAAATTCAACAGCCCAAAAAAAAAATGAGTGTAAGAGTAATGTATCTATGAGATCATTGGGACAGTAGCCTGATCCCACAAATAAAGACTACACATATGAGACCCCGTTTTAAGCATTGTCGTATCCAAAATGACTGTTTCAAGTAGGTAACATAAAAAGCAGAGTGTATACCCTAGAGCTAAAATAAAGACTCAACAGCAAATGATTACCTTCATATCTAAGTTATGAACCAATGCATTATAAATTGAATCATGTGCACTTTCATATGGTTTTACTACACGTTCATCTTTTATGTCATCTGCTTTCAACTCCCTTTCTTTACATGGTGTCACGAATTATTGTAAAGCAACATCGTTTGATTTGATAAACCTTCTCCAATTAGATATCTGTGATAGACTTTGCTCAGAATACATCAATAATCTCCACAAGAACATGTACCTCTGTCAAACCTGTGAAATCAGATTGTCTCTAACAATGATAATCTTTGTCAGCAATCTTGAGACTATCTAATGACAATCGTAGCAAGTTACCAGGCTCTTGGCTCTCCAAGTCAGTTGTTTGAGAATTATGTTAATCGCCTTCCATTCTGGGTATGCCCGATAGCCTACTCTAAAATGGAATGATTCTTACCAACTGAATCCAACTATTACCAGTATCTTTGTGGACCTCCATCCCTTTTAATAGTCTCTCTAAACTTTACCATGTTACTCCACTAGTTTAACGAACAATACGTGTTTGACTACAAGGCAAAGTCACCACCCTCAAGAGATGATACAATTGTAGCAGCAATTATACATTTATACCTGATGCTGAAGTTTTGTGAGACTGACTCTAAGTTGTGTCCTCCATACAACCACATCATGTTGTATAGTCATTGTTAGAAAATTTTATAAGCATCATCAGGGTATCCATCACTACCAAAGAGATTCACCTGGGCTCCGCATTTCAACTAAACCAGAATGTCTACATGCAGTTAAATTCCACGAAGTGTTATACTACCAGGAGAAATATTCGCTAACTCGATTTGCAAGGACACAAGAATAGCATCAAATGCAAGTCCAAAACTTGCCAGGACAGTAATCATCACATTCCAGACAAATGCATTGTTGCAAAAGCTGCTATCGAAAGTCTCTTTTGCCATTTCGATTTTCCCACATTTTGCACACATACTAATCAGTTCTACAAGACAATAGTCACTCAATGCACTCCTTTTTCTCATTCATCAACTGTGATACAAAGTATCCCTTACCTCGAGCTTTAGTTTATTTGGGTGTAATAACATCTACGTTAAACTAAAGCTCGAGGTAAGGCTGCGTGCGCAGTTTGAGAATTACACCCAATTCTCATTACAATGTAATAACATCTCCATTAAACTAAAGCAATCATAAATTCCTCATTCTCCCTCTCCAATTTTCGAATTTTTGCACTAATCCCATTCCATTACATTGTAATGAAGACTACACCCAACCAAACATAATGATAAAAGTTTCGTAACGACCTAAAAGGTTCCATCCTAAAACCAATCGACAATATCCTAAATAATCAATTCACTCCGATTCTAATCAATGTGGGACACTTACATGCGAAACTTTAATGGGTTGGTGCTCTTCAACAAAATCAATAATCCTACCACAATTACGCTACTACATAACCAAAATTGTTGCAACAGAACAGTATTAAGAAAAGAAAAGAAATCCTTGCATTGCACGCATCATTATTGGTAATTAGTTAAACAATTCACAGTAGCAAACAAATTGGACTATAAATTTAAACAAAATGATATAATAATGGAAATGGGTCAGCGAAAAAATCAAAATTTGGTGCAGGAATATAAAGAAAATGAAGTTTGATTGAGTGATAAGGGTAATAAGAAAGAAATACCTGCATGAAGAAAGGCGCGAAAATTGAGAATGGAGGAGAGAAAATTGAGGGGAATTGAGAGTGTCATGTGGACGTTTTTCTGTGTTTCGCCCCAATTTGGAAAAATAGGACCAAAGGAGTATGCTCGGACTCGGTCACGCTCGACTCGATTCGGCTCGTTATCACCCCTCTAGTGAGAGTGTGTTCGTTTTGTTCTTTGTAGACGCCTAGACGCTAGTAGCCTAGGAGTACATCATTTGGACCGATAGTGTGTCGACGATTGATTTGGAATTGTAATTGTAATAGGTTGGTAACTTGGTGTGAGTCGGTGAGGGTACTTTCATATTGTTTTTTGTTATCTTATGAATGTTTTGTCGTTTTGGAACATGTGGAGCATTGGTTTTGGTCGAATTAGAGCTTTTTGTTAACTTTCTTTCTTCGTTTGGTACTTGTTCATAAATTATGTTGGTTTTGGTATTTGGATCATGGTTTGGTGAAGGTGGCACTAAGTCACTAACCTCTGCATTCTTTGTCCTATTTTGTATCTCAATCCGTTAGAAAATTGACAACTCGTCTATGTAATGAAAATAAATACGAGTAGTTTTTAATGAGATAGAAGAATGAGTTGTCAAGATCCTAACGGATTGAGATACATAATGGGACACATGACTGGGGTAAGCACACACCCAAAAAAAATATTTCCTATCAAATTAAAGGCTAAACTATTTTGCTTTTTTTTTTTCTAATAAGAAGCACTTCCTCCCCTCCTTTGAATTGTTTACATTTAGTTCGAATAACCTTTACGTATTCAAACCAGAATCAAGCCAAATGTTAGAATCCAAAATAACATATGGAGTATTTTAAAGGTGGATAGTCTTCGACAGTGTGCTAAGGATCTAAAATTATATCTTACACAACTTTCCTTTCAACTTTTGATGGATGTATGGTTCAATAATGAATTGTTTTGAAAGAGTTACACATCGTTAAAGTAGTGTTCTTTCAGGTCGAAATTAAACCAGATTTCAAATGAATAGCCACCTATTATTGATACATACTCCGTAGAACCATGTGGCATTATGTTACTCCCTCCGTCCCAGCTCAAACTCTCCAAGGCGTTTTTGTAGCGGAATAAGAAAAATCGGAAAATTCACGTGGTACCCTCGAACTTTGCATGTTTGCACATGGTACCCAACTTGTCGAGATTTTGTACATGGTACCCTTGAAGTTTGAAGTTATGCACGTTGTACCCTCGTATTTAACGGTTGGTTGACACCGTTAACTTGAATATTAGGAAAAGAATTATGACATCTCAGCCATCCATTGTGGTCTATCCAGTGGCTGAGATTATTCTAAACCTAGAAAAAGAAAAAAAAAAAAACCCACCCTCCTACTCTCTCTTCTGCTCTTATTTTCTTAATCTCTCCTGCTCTTTAGTCTTTCGACTATTTCCCCCAACCATCAACCCCGACCACCAGCATCCTCCACCACCAACCACCAACCACGAGCGATGTCTACCCCGTTCACCAGTGTGGCCACGCCCCCACCCAAACATCGCCAGGATTCCACCAAAGCCACCACTTATTCACAATCGAACACAAAAATACTATTTCTCCTTATTGAACCCGAAAATTATTTGCTCAAAATGAAATCTAATTTGGGACAAAATCAACAAGAAATTTCGCCCAGTATTGACTCAAAATTTG